>MIQA02023899.1:0-13879 GCA_001887855.2 Sclerospora graminicola
AGTCTGGCGGCACCAAAGTACAATTTAGGTAAGTATTACCGTAAAACACAAGTTACATGTCACCTGATGTTAATTTGTCGCCCGGAAATTTATCCAATCAATGGACTGTACACTCATCGCTTTTTGATACAAAAGTCCTTTAGAGGGGTTGAGAAACGAGTACCGTACTGGATCACCGATGCGACTAACTTGTGTTCTACGGTATACTGTAGCCTTACAACGGTACCGGTGCATGTACCAAAAAACGTACAGCAAGTTCAAGTGCTAATTCACCGCAAATTATCCACCAATTAACCTTAGAGTTCATTTACACAGAATAAAGGTAAATCAAAATACAAATCGACTCGCCGCCCCTGTACAGAACAACGGTACAGCTACTTGCTATTATAATTGGATTTGTGTATCCACGTACCATAAAAAAGGTTAAGTATAACTTTACACATCAGCTTTACACAAATCGTTAAAGGGCGCGGATACCTGGACCACACTCTTTTGATAAATGGACCACACACACCAGATCCGACAAATCAGAAGCAACGGACGCTTATTCAACACCGGGAACATTTTTACTACACTGCCACTCGTACTAACTAATTCAAATGCCATGTAGTCTATCTATTGATAATTTTTCTACTGCGTAGTGACAGTAAACAATAAACAAGTCCCCCTTCCAGAAAGAAGTTCTGCCCTAAAGACATCCCAGTTTTTTCTATTCATCAGTGTACAATTGAAGCCTTAATCTGCTATGCTAATCTCTAGTGACGAACAGAAAAAGTGACCTTCTTCATAGAACTCCACGCAGAGAAGCTTCCACCCGCCACCATTGGTCGGTACTTCAGCTCCTTCTACATATTCAAATACAGAGGGATCTCTCTGTGAGCAATTTGACTCGCGGTTGGTAATACCTTGAGGAAGGCCGCGCCCTTGAATTATATCAGGATCTGCCACCAAACCTGAATGCTCTGATTTAACCAAATCGCAAAGTTCTCGGCAAAAAACAGCCTTCAGTGAGGCGCGAGGTTTTCCTACTTCTCGCCAATGTGAACCATAACGCTGGTCAGCGACTCTTCCGGCTGCGAGGCATCCATTGTTTCAACACGTGGTTGCTGAAGCCACCAATGCAAAGTCAGATAGTCGAGGCTTTTCCTTATTCACTAGGATGCACTTAAGCGCATGACAACAAGGTATACCCATTGCAGCTGAATATGTCTGCAAGCAAGGCGGAGCACCGGTGTCGGGCAGCAGAATAGCAAGTTGATACTGGTCAAGAACTTCCTTGAGGACCGCAAAGGAAATCTTTTTGACCACAGAATTGGGATTGATGTTTCAGCGAGATGCGCGCCTTCTGAAATACCGTAGTCTGGCTAATCTGCAACTTCTGCTGATCATGGTGTAATGAGAGTATTTCGTAGACAGTCGCAAGATTACCGGTTGATACTGTGATCCAGCCCTTGAGCGTCGCGTGAACCCCTTTTATGCGTGAAGTCGCAGTATGGTTGTAATGCGGAATGCGCTGGATCCACGCCTTTATAAAATTCTCCTTGTGCGCCAGCCAGGTTCTTTCAAGATAGGAAGTGGCTGCTGCGCGATAGTTTGCCTCCATCTGTTGCCATTGAACATTGAACTCATCTTGTGATGCCATACTGCAGAGCTGATATTATTTGCTGAAGAAGTCGTCCAACGCCTCTGCTGTTGCAAAGTGCGTTCTGAGATTTGCAAGAACGTTTTTGTGAATATGCAAGATGCAAAACAGATTGTATACTAAAATCTCCCGAATGGCGTTCATTAGGGCAAGCTCACAATCAGTAACTATTACCAGCTCATTTGTTTTGTTTAGAGTCTGAATAACATCTCTCAGTTCCGTCATGGCCCATTGATAATCCGCATCTGTCTCTCCCGCCATGAAACAGTACGCCAAGGAGAATGACTGATTCGTAGCAGAGACTCCCATTAAATGAAGTACGGGCATGCGGAATTTGTTGGTTTTGTATGTGGAAACTAGCAGCAGGATGTCATTTGCAGAATGATCCTTGACAATCTCAACCGCAAAATTTGGCACAATGAACAGATGCGTGAGTTTGACTTCAGCGCTTCTTTGGATTTTGTGCGTGATATGCTTTTCAATGAGCATGTTCAACAATGCTTTGAGAGGGGTGCGCCCAGCTAGGAAGGCATTTTTGGCCTTTGCCTTCATGTTGAAAATGTCTCGAAGTACCGTGTTGCACTCAGGTTGGCTTTGACGTAACATATTAAGTGTTGCTATTGGTTGTACGCCAGATTTGCACAGCTGTTTCACCATTTGAACCTGCTCAGGAATGAGTACCCGTGCACTTGGATACGCAGCCACGTCTTCAGCCGGTTCATTGTTATGGTTGGGACAGTCAACAACCAATGTAAAAGCGTCACTGACCACATCATTTCGCAGAAGAGTCGTTTTGAAAAGACATCCATTTCGAGAGGTGCTTGTCCTTATGCTCTCCCCCGTGAACACAAAAGACAATTACTTGCTTGACTTGACCACCTCTCTTATTTCCTACAGTTCGGGTTCGCCCTTTCCTGACAGCATGACCTTCTGATTCCGCATGAGCCTTAATATGCTCCATTGCTGTGTCTAGCGACGTGGAAGACTGCGCAGCTGGTGGTGCCAACGCCTTTGATGCGCGGTGTGTCAAGGTTCTTGGTTATGTTGCAGGAATGCATTAGGTTGCTTCCATCTTTGTCGTTGCTTTCTAGTGGCAGTGTAGTCAAAATGTTCCCGGTGAATACGCGTCCGTTGCGTCTGATTGATCAGATCTGGGGTGTGTGGTCCAGCTATCAGCGTTTATCGTAAAAGCTATATTACCTTAAATTACTTAAGGAATAATCCTAGTGATCCGAAATAGGATCGAGTCATGCTGATCCAGACATTAGCGTTTTCTCGTGGATTACTTTTGGTACACACTTCGAGCGCATAAAAAAATGGTTAGTGTGTTACACATACTTTTGGGTAACATCCGATTTCAAGTGCTTTCTTGTCTATCAGACAATATGTACATTGTACTTAGACGACGGAAGATTGAGAAAAAGTGATCGGATAAGACCACACTAATTACTGTAATTTATTACTCCAGTACATCCTGAGCAATTTTCATAAACTTTAGAGCTTCTTCCTTATCTTTTTTCACGATGGCCTATATTTTTGGTTTAACTAAATAGATCCTATAGATTTATAATGAGTCCAGAACTTACAAAGTTCCATGGGTTTTCGCGAACAGACCACTCTATGTCAAGCTCGGACATCGTCACGTCCGAATTGAATATCAAAAGTATTCAACGCCCTTTCAAGATCTTTAACTTCACTGTGACTTTTTACGAGTGCTTGTCATAGGCCACCACAGTAATTTTGACAGGGTTTTGTAGTACGGTGGAAACATAGATACCGCCTTTGAATGCATTTTAGGGTATTGCTGGGGTACAAACTAACTCCCTGTTATGACGTTGTGCAATCTCGTTTATCGACACCTGCTCTAGTTTGCCTGCTCCTTAGCAACTTCCATTGTACCGACTGGCCTATCCCCCTTGGACACGAAAAGGTGCATTTGTTACCGATGTCGGTAGACGGTGATCGGTAGTACAGAGACTGGCATAAACGATGTATACGTATAGCTGGATAACGACTTGGCAGCCATCTGACCATCCATTCAAACCTATTGTGGAGGAGATCTTCGTAGTAAGCGGCAAAATGAAAAGTGAATACTTGTCTGATCAGAAAAGAATGAAGCTTCTGTTTTTTTCACAAAAAATATGCATTATGATTGGTGGAAATTAACAATATTTAATAATCTGTAGTTTTACAAAACGTACTGTAACGTGTTTTGTGCTCATATTACTACAGATTTGGATTTATCATAAAACCAGTATTCTGAATTTATACTCTCATCTGACTAAACTCAATTTTGTTCATTTTACGAAAGAAACCGTTTCACCTGTCAAATCCGATCTCGAAAATATGCACTTATATACTGGATTATTGCGTGTTATGGAACGTAAAAAATACTGGTCGATTGCACGCACCGCGCTTTTTTGAATATGGCATGGATTGCGGTTGTTGTCAAAATAATAATGGAAGATATATAAGGTCAAGTCAAACCATTCATTCTTTTCTGATACAGAGAAGTGGTCCTTTGTTCACAAACCTATTGCTATCTCTAGGCCATTCATTCTTATGGAACCTTGAAAAACGTTCATGAAGCTTCTGGCGTTATCTAATGACGTCATAACCGGCCCCTTACTGGTTGAATGCGTCTCATTATACTTACAAACCCAACCAAGTTGGTTCGACTTTGGATTTTCGCCCCTAGTGACACTCGAACCCGCAATCTTCCGGTCCCGTGGGCAGGGCCTTAACCACAGCACCAACCGAGGTCGGTAACCGGCCCCTTACTGGTATACTAAGCTGGTCGTATTTAATATGCGGTGCTTTATCAACACTCCCACTCGCCACTTATGCTATACGCGTCTGGGTCCGATGCCACTAGACTGCATCAAGTACATCAGTCTCTTGGTTCCCAGAGCCTTGGTTAGCATATCAGCCAACTGGTCCATCGTTGACACGTACTTGACAATGATGGTGTCTCGTGCCACATTAGCTCGGATGAAGAGATAACGAATATCAATGTCTTTGTTTTACCGTTATATATTTTTGGCCAGCTCGATTGTGCCTTGATTATCTTCCTAAATCTACGGAGCTCCCACTTGTTGGAGACCCAGATCCTTGAGCATCGTGCGAACCCACAAAAACGTTTTGAGTACATAGGCTAAGAGCCAAGTATTCCACCTCAGCAGAACTCAGCGCCACCGTTTGCTGCTATTTGGACTTGGATATTACAGGTGTACCACCAATCACTACCATTGTTCCCGATACCGAGCGTTGGTCATCGATGTTGCTGCCCCAGTCCGCGTCCGTGTATGCTGTAGCATGGACTTTGCTGGTGCTAATTCCATAGTCTCTTGTCGTCTTGAGATAGCAGACTACGCGAATCGCAGCCTTCCAGTGTTGCTGACCTGGATACTCCAAAAATCGGGATAATTGTGTGATTAAATGCGCCACATCAGGACGCGTACACGTTGTGATGTATAACAAACATCCAATCAGATATCGGTAGGGCTTCAATCTCATATCGTATTTTTTTCGCCCTCCGTAGTTGGCGATTGCATTTTTTTTACAATTTTAACTCCGATTCACATGGGTTGAACACTGGCTTGGCATCTTCTTGGTTGAACCTTTCCACCACGTCGTCAATATACCGGGTCTGTCGGATCGTGAACGCGCTACAATTTTGCTCATGGTTGATCTCCATTCCAAGAATTAAGTTGACCTTTCCCAGTTCTTCATCTTAAAAGAATCTTTGAGAGCCGTTTTTTTTTCATATCCGTGATTGGCTCGGCGGCGATGATCATATCGTCACCATATAGGCACGCGTAGACGTAGCTGCTGTGTTTACGTTTGACGTAGATGCATTGATCTGCTACGAAACCCCATTTGCAGGAAAACAGCATGAATTATTTTGTTCCATGCACTCGCAGCCTGTTTGAGCCTTGTTTATCTTGCACATTAAATTTAAAAGGTTGGATACACCGGTCGGTACCTCCATGTACACCGGTTCCTTAAGGTCACTACTTAGGAACGCTGTATCTGCATCTAGCTGCTCGGTCTATCCCTTTGCAACAATGACTGACAGCACAAATCTTATTGAAGATATGTTTGCCACTGGCGAGTACGTATCGAAGAAGTCAATACCAAATTCCGGCTTGAATCCTTTTGCGACAAGCCGGGCCTAGTAGCGTGTCACTTGTCCGTGCTCATTGGGCTTTTTCGCAAACAACCGACAGGACGATCATCCATTTGCTTTGGTACCAACGTCCATGAACCATTCTCTGCGTGAGCCTTGAGTTCCGCGCTTATCGCCTTCATCCACTCTTGAGGATCATCGCTATTCATTGCTTGCTGATATGTTCGTCCGCCTCGCCAACATTACCAGCGTAAGCCAGTAAAGCTTCTGCTATAAGTCCTTCCTCGTCAATCTTTGCACGCTTTGCACTTGGCCAGTCGTCACTTTCTTTCATCTTTTGTTCTTCGTCATTGCCCACTAGAAAAGTATGGGCTCGCGCGATCGCCTCATTCGATCTTGTTGAAAAACTAGTCTGTCTTCGTCGAATTCACGATCAGGCGGGCAGTATGGTCGAGCTCAAAGCCAGTCCTTGATGGACTGAGAGACGAAGGCAGATGAGGCATGTTGGCTTCTCGCCCTGGTCCAGTTTCATTCATCTCTACGCCCGTGGCATCAGACTCAACGCCTCCCATGGGTTCTCCTAGGCCGATTCGGATTGTTGAGCTCAATTGCGTCGCCAGATTCCTTGGTTACATGCGTGATCGTCACTTGCTGTGGTGAAGCTGTGGAGTATATTCCGTCCACTTCACGCTCATCAAATTTAACTGTGCTTGACTTGGAGAGCATTACGGTCAAGGTTATGAGCGTATCACCTTGACCGTAATGCTCACCAAGTCAAGCACACGATATCCTTTTGCGCTCACCGCATATCCAAGAAACAAACATCTTAATCTCTTAGGATCATGTTTTGGTCGCTTGGCGTCATCAACATGAGCGTAGCCATGCGATCCAAAGACACGTAAGTGTCCGAGTTCCGGCTTTCGCTTAAAGCCTGCTTCGTATGGCGTGACGTCCAAATTTGACGTGTCGGAACTGCGGTCGATGCGATACACTGCCGTACTAACCGCTTCTGTCCACCACTCAGTAGGATTTCTCTTGTAGTGCTTCGTGCCTTTTCCATTATTGTGCGATTCATTCGATCTGCCACTCCGTTCTGTTGAGGGTTGAATGACACGGTACGCTGATGCATGATACCACTTCTGGCACAGATCTCATTCACGTTTTTGTTCGCGAACTTTTTTACGTTGTCCGATCGTCTGCATTTCAAACGTTAACCCCATTCGGTTTTCGTGGATTACTTTGGACACGTCTACTTAGCGGCTACCTCACTCTTTTTCTTCATGAAATATGCTACCACATAACGAGAAAAGTCATCCACGAACGTCAGCACATATCTTGCACCACCCTTTGAGAGCGTATTCATTGGGCCCAAAACATCCGTGTGTACGAGCTCCAGCACACGTGATGTCTTCGTACGCGACCGTGACGGGAACGAATCAACAGTTGGATTGCCCCTTAAATACCTACCGCACAGTTTTTCAGTGCTTTTCTTGACAGCCGGTATGCCGTTCGTGGCACGCTGTGTCTTGATCAAACCATTATGTCCAGGGTGTCCCACACGAGGATGCCAAAGATCCCACTCACTATTAACCCCAGTATATTCTCTTCTTGCTCGCAGTCCAAGATATACGCTTTGCCGATTTTCTTCCCGGCCGCAATCGCCTCTGAGTTTGCCGAAATTATTCAAGACTTTTGTTTGAATTCCACATGCATACCGCGTTCAACCAATTTTCAAACCGATTAAGCCTTCTGTTGAAGCCAGGGATGTGGAGCTCCTGAAACATCCGAATTCGCTTTCCGTTGATACCGAACAAATGAACCGTTCCACTCGGAGTTTCTTGCCATCCGCAATGGTTACGACCTTCGCCCGCGTTGCTTCTGTATATTTAAATAAGTCATTGCGGTAAGGCGTCATGTGCGATGTTGCGCCACTGTCAATCAACCACCCGTCTGACGGATCCTCATCAACGACAAAAAACGCGTTTTCATCGTCATCTCTCTTGTTCTTTTTTGGACAGTCTTGCTTCATGTGTCAAAATTTGATCACAGTTAAAACACTCCCACTTAAGCCACCGATCCTCTTCTTTGCACCGTGCCCTCGCGACCGTTGTATTTGTCGACGTTTCCGACTTTTACGTTCTTGATCATGCCGCCGTTCGAGGTAGCCTTCAACGCACGCTCCGTGGCCTCCTTCTTTTCACGTCGCTTGTATCCCTTGAGAAGTTTCTCCTTCACTTCCAGCAAGGTGGTATCTTTACCGTTTTCCACAATTGACGAGATTAGCTCGTATTCTTCCAACAAACTACTCAAGAGAATAACGAACTGTCGAGCAACATCAAGCGGTTCGTCGATGGTTTGCAATCCCACAATCAGATTCGTCAAAGCTATCCAGATGCTTTTTCATCATCGCACCACTCTCCATCTTGAATTCGTGCAATCGACGAATCATTGTTACACGATTGTGCATCGTCGACCGGTTGTAGAACTCGCGCAATGTGCTCCAGGCTTGGATGATCGTTGTTTGCTGTTCAGATCTTTGTGTGATACTTTATTGCGACATCCTGAGAAATAATCCCATGAGCCTTCATGTCTTAAGCACCCACGCCGCCGTCATTTCCGACTCAGCCTTCGCCACTTGAATGTAACCCAGCAAACTTTTTCTTGCTAGTGTCGTATGCATCGAAAATTCCCAGTGGAAGTAGTTGTCGCTTCTCAAAACAACTTCGGCTTTCATGGTGGACATTATGTAAGACATGAGACGTTGAGCACAACAGCCTTACCACAGTCAAATAAAATTGGAGCCAACCTTTCGCTTTTGCTCGGGTCTTAACGGCTTAGCCTTTAACCCCAACCTAATGAGTGGCTTGATGCGTATAAGGTTTAATCTTATCCAGAATGAATTGACTGATTCACAAATCTGGGCCGGGGCAAACCTCACACCAACTAAGTGGCTCTATCGGCTATCTTAGGTTTACAGTGGATGTTAGCACCACACGCCCAAAAATGTTCCACAGCGCTTTCAAGCGGATGGATCGACGAATTGGAAACGAAGTGACAACTAGAAGCTGGACGACAATCAAAGAACACGACGTCATCTAATGATCTTAATGACATCATAGCCGGTATCAAACCGGTCCCTAACTTGTATAATATGCTGGTCGTATTTAATATGCGGCGCTATATCAACAAACGTGTCAATCTATTCGATGCAATTAGTTTTCAGTTTAAGCCAAAATTCCGCTAAGTTATTTTCTTTTTATTCTTAAAGCAAGTGTAATAATCGCGTTCTTGACTTATACATACGAAACAATTGCATCTTCAGTAAAGCGAGTCGGATATCTTACCAATGTGTGATCATTTTAAGTCGTAAATATCAATTAAGTACTTTTTGCAATTTTAGTAGTACAAGTTGGCATAGGCTTTCTATACATACAAACAATTGCATCTTTAGCCCACAGGTGACTAGAACTAAAGAATGAAGCAATATAGAGCCACTTTCATTGCATCTGCTGGTAAGAAGTTGATTTCTGCAGACTATTCACATCTTTTAAAACTGTTTGATTACAATGCTTGAATATATCTTCAACCCCATCCTCCACCTCTTCACGGTCAGTATGTCTCGTTGCAAAGCCAAAGACGCAAACTTTTCCTCAAGATCGCTTGTTCGTTCTCTCTCCATTGCACATCCACCAATAGAAAAGGTACCAACCAACACAATTTTTTACCAAATGAAATACCGGTACGTAGCAAAAAAGCATTCACACGTACCCTATTACGACATCGTTCACACAGTATAATTAGCTTAAATTTTAGCATTAACGTCAATAAAAAGCGATTACAACGTCGGTCGAACCTGAAATGATCGCGCTTCACTTACAGCATAAATGAGCTTACCCCATCCCAAGTTGCAATATCTACCTCGTCCAGCGGAGGGCCAACAGCTACTTATTTTCACCGACCGTGGTATGTGCATGGCCTCCATTCTTGCGGGTCCTTGCACGGCTGTGGCCCCTGTCTCTCCTGTCTCCGTTGTCATAGCTGCTGTTGTTGGAAAATATATGTCGCTAAGTCCGCGCACCTAAACCACTTAGTGCTTAGGGGTGCGCAGACGGGTTTAGTGTCTAAGTACTAAACAAAAAATGCGATGAGGAATATTTCGCGCAGCGCTGACTAATCGCTAAGATAAAAGAGAGTGTATTATGTAAAGCTACAAAATCTTAACCTAAAATTTCCTAACTTGAAACTTGAAGTTTGACATTTGAATTTGTATGCACAAAATTCACCGTAGCTTTGCTTAACCGGAAATTTCATTTTGTAAGTCATCATCAAAAACCATTGAAATTCCAACACTCCTTCCAAATATACCGGGAGTTCTTGTGCATCTATCCAATTCGTGAAAGCATTCATATATGAACTCAATCTTTAAGCGAATCCAATCTTGTTCCGTAATTCTTCCACTCTTGGTGCACTCAAAGTCTTCGTTAGCAAATATGCTATCATGTCTTGGCTCGCGACATGCTCTGGTAACACTGCACCCCTTTTGGCATAATCCTTCAAAACTTCAACTTGATGTCCACGTGCTTTGCGCTGGCAGCACTAGCTTCCCTTTGAAGCTGCTTGATAGCTGTCTGATTGTCAATTTTTAGGACAATCGGCGCCTTTGTTTTCATGCCAACTTCTTGTAGCAATTCTTTAATTCCGAGATCCCTGCCCCCAACTGCTGCAGTAACGAACTCAGCCTCAGCCGTCGATAGCGCGACTGATGCTTGTTTCTTGCATTTCCACGACCACCATTCCATTAAAATACGAAACCACTGCGCTGACGCTTTTTCTATCCGACTTGTCCGCCGCAAAGTCAGCATCGGTATAAGTTGTAATGCGTGGCGGCAGTGGCAAATCATCGTCATGCTTCAGAGTCAATTTTAATTCTTTTGTACCTTTAAGGTACCGCAAAATTCTCTTAGCCATCTTAAATCCATTAACGTGGGTGCATGTGTACGCCTCGTCACACGATGCACCGCGAAAGAGATATCTGGGCGCGTGCATCTAGCCACCCACAGCAAACTCCACAAGCGCAAGCGATTGAAATCATGGGTCCACCAATTCTGGGAATCTTTACACCAAACTTTTTTTCATGTCTCCTTCTGCGATCGGCGTCCTTACCTGGTTGCATCCATAAGAGCATCTCCACCGGCGGGTCATAACATCTGGTAGGGGTTAAGACCCTGTGGCTGATTCTTAAACCTGTATGAGCGAATTTGTGCCACCGTTAAGTCTTAACGCCAGTTTTATTTAAAAATTTGTCAATCAGGGTTATGGCCAATAAACGCCAAACATATCTGTTTTTGTTTTGGCCAATGGAATCACTGTATTGATTAAAGCCACGGTTTAAAAAAAAAAATAAGCCCTGTCGCGCCAAATTTAAGACCTCGTGCGGTAACGACACGAAATAAGACTTGCCGGTGGCTGTTAAATCTGGTCTAACGTGAGGTTTATAGGTTAAAACCTTAATTAAGACTCACCGGTGGCGATGCTCTAAGCCCATTCTTTTTTCAACGCGTCACATATAGCTGACTCTTGATCGATCAAGGTACCCTTCACTCGGGCCTCCTCTGATCCTCATACCTAGAAATTTTTCGACCTTTCCAAGGTCCTTCAGTACCAAAACCACCACGTCTTTAAAGAAATTATTTACCAACGCCTCACTGGTTCCCATCGCCAGTATGTCGTCAATGTAAAGTCATGCACTGGCGGAAACCCATTTTCAACATAGTTTGTTGCAGGAGCTCGTACCAGAACCTCCCTGCCTGCTTTAATCCGTACAAGTTTCGTTTCAATTTAAGCACCAAGTCATCTTTGATGTTACACCAATTCTTCATCCGAAACTTCCATGCCTTGAGGTATCTTCAAGTGTATATCGTATCCATCCTCTGTTTGCGCCCTTGGATACGCACTAGGGACATCCCCGTGTCGAACAGGCACGCCCCATAGCTGGGATATCACTAGAATAACCTTCAAATTGTTTATATCCATCACTGTGGAAAACGTCAGAAGATAATTCTCTCCAAAAACTTGCTTGTCACCCCTGGCAACCAATCGTGCCTTAAATTGCTCAATTGTTCCATCTGCTTTGAGCCTTGTCTTATAAACCCACTTCGTCGGCAGTGGGTTTTTCGTTTCAGACTTCCGGGACAGTTGCCATGTCCCGACTTCTTCTAGGGACTTCAACTCTTCCTCTTCAGCCTTTTTCCACTTATCGGAATTTGACCTTCATGTGCCTGCTAATAGCTCATCGGGTCATGCACCGATGCATTATTCGGAATTTCAGGACTCTTTAGTTCAACCACCGCAAAAGCGAAAAGCACATTTCGTTCACTTTCCAAAGGCACTTCGCTCGATTTATCTCCAGGGTTCATATCACTCACATCATTCTCCGTCACACTTTTTCGTTTCCGTTTCCGCTGTCCCTCACTCACTTCTTCTTCTGCTTGGGTTTCTCGAGGGGGCTGCAGCCTTTGGAGCCTTCGTCACCTCCCTCCCGGACTTCCTTTGCTCACCATTTTCTGATACCTTCTTTTTCTTTTCTTCGCGAGCTTTCCATTCCAGTCTCCGCGATTTAATCTTTTTTGAGGACGGTTTTCCAGTTCAGTTTCTGCTTCTCCTTCCAAAGTTTGCGAAATTCTTCTGCTTACATCCTCAGTAAGCGTTTCAATCTGGCTTACATGTCGAGTCGTGGTTACGACCGTGTCCTTTAGAAGTAGCACCTTGTACTCCTTGGTCCCGTCATTTTTGCCTAAAATTAAGACCCTTCGGCATGCTTCCCCAGGGATTTTTTACTTGGATCCCGCCAAACCATGCACGGTGAGCCGAAAACGACGCTGTCATTCACGCTTGCAGGTTTCTCTGTGAGCATTTGAATTGGAGATGCTCTCCCGGGGCTCGACCTCGTCGAACTGCGGTTGAGTATATGGGTTGCATACTCGGTCGCTTCCGACCAAAACACAAGAGGCACACCAGAGCCGAGAATCATGCACCAAACCATGAAAAAAAAACGGTGCGGTTCATGCTCTCTGCCTTTCATTTTGAGGCTGGAGTCCCAGCATCGGTGATTTGTCCGCTGCACTCTAGTTTGTTTGCAGAAAAGGTCGACATTTCTGTACTCTCCACCCCCGTCCATTCGTAGGACAGGAAGTCTGCAGCGAAACTCATTTTCAAACCATACGAGAAAGTATTCAAACATTTTCGCTGCCCAGACGGGCATGAAAATGATGTAATGTGCCTTCCTGTATGTCATGATGCGGTGAATAAACGCACAGCAAATTGCGTGAAATCGCAAACAAATTCCACAGCGAATCACGTACGAGAAAATACGAGAAAACATGCGTAATAACCCACGCAAAAAATCGAGAAAGAAACGTAACAATTCTCCAACAAAACACGTAAAAAAAATCACTAGAATTCAAAGAGAGAAAACTTTTCACAGGTGAAAAACGAGAGCCCCACAATATGCGTAAAATTCACAATACGCTAGACGTTTCGAAACGACAGTAGAGCAGGATTTTACGATGCTTGGAGACGCGAAAAAAAAAACCGCGACAAAACAAACTTTACTCTGTTGACCGGGGACCCCTTGTCTTTGCTGGAGTTACCCTAGCAAGTCTCTTGTAGCCTGTATATAAACGCGATTATAGCCCCGTCCAACTTGGGCTCATAACCTGTTGGAAAATATATGTCGCTAAGTCCGCGCACCTAAACCACTTAGTGCTTAGGGGTGCGCAGACGGGTTTAGTGTCTAAGTACTAAACAAAAAATGCGATGAGGAATATTTCGCGCCGCGCTGACTAGTCGCTAAGATAAAAGAGAGTGTATTATGTAAAGTTACAAAATCTTAACCTAAAATTTCCTAACTTGAAACTTGAAATTTGACATGCACAAAATTCACCGTAACTTTGCTTAACCCGGTCATTTCATTTTTGTAAGTCATCATCAAAACACCATTGAAATTCCAACAGCTGTCGCTAATGGTCCTGTCTTCGTCGTTGTAGCTACTGTCGCCGCTGTCATTGCCGTTATCAAACGTATTTTGGGGGGGCGTTTTCGTGTCATTT
>MIQA02023900.1:0-14763 GCA_001887855.2 Sclerospora graminicola
TTAAGCCTGAAATTGAATAGTGGTATTTCTACTCAAATATCACTTATGTTATGGTACTCCATTACAACTTAAGACTAATTAACTTTGTTGTTGTAAAACGTAGTCTATTTAGTAAAAATTAACTATTAGCTACAATAAAATTCCTAACTACTCTGTGTAAACCTTCCTCTGATCGATACTCATCTCGATGAAACGAGAGTAACAATTCCCGACGATCATTTGGTCGATTTTGCATCACACCTTGGATGCTTTCGAGACATATCTGCAAACGTATTCCACGTAACCTCGTACTGGCATAGTTCTTTTCGAGCGCTATAACCGCTTGCACTTGCTCCAAGGTTTTCTTCCAAAGATAACCAATATGCTCATGCTCTGTCCTTCGTATTCCTTGAAAAATCTTTTCATTACGTAGTTGCCATAGCCAGGTCGAACCTATCAAACATATCGCCCACCACAATCTGGTCATTTCCTTGCTGCACGCTTGGGCTTGACTACCACATCTGATCGTCAACCTCTGCATCATTGTTCGTGAAATCGGTGGAGCCTGCCTGGTTACAAAATACCACTTGTAAGGATCCAGATCCGTTGCATCGGCCCACCATCCGTTCCAAAAACTTTAAACGCGTGCCCATAATTTTTGTGCACGCGTACACCCCCACACAATATGTGTGACCCCTTTCCCAGGTGCTGAGCAATGATCGTCCATTGCGCACCCGCCTTGTGATGTATAACCATAATAGAAACAATTGAGCTGGAACGTGGCCATACGGTAAAGACTCCATCGTTGATAGTCCGACAGCATGTGGAACTTTAGTTAGACTATTTTTGCTACTGTCTTAGGGTTTGGTACACACAATTGTAGCGCTCATGTTGGCCAATCACAATTTCTATTTTAGGTCGTGCACCAAACTGGCAAATTACGTTAGAAGCGCTTACTGTAGAATTTGCTTTCTAGCACCAGCTCAGACCTCGGCATTTGGATACAGATCGTAGTACTTCTCACAAAAAGTTTCGAACTGGTGGTAGTATCTGTGAGCACGTAGATGCGCATTCTCAGATCCGACTTTCATGATATCATTTCGGACAAGGGTCGGCGTCAGCCCCGCATGGATCCACAATTCTGACATCTGCATCTTCGATGCCTCTTTTGTAATTCGGCTCCCACTTTGGCGCCTTTTGTATTCCACTAAATACAGAAGGTATTCGTTAACATCATCGTGCTTCCACACAGACTGTCCCATTTCTATCTTCAAAATATCCTCTCGGACTTGCTGCGGTTGCAACCCAGCATACAGCCACAACTCATACTTTTGCATTTCTGACGCTGGTTCCGGAATTATATTTGGTCGCTGGTTTCTCTCGTACTCGACAATAAACTTGAGATATTGCTCAGAAAGCTCGCCTTGCAGTATGTTGCTGATGCTTTCTTCCTTGAAAAATATAGCCCGGACCTGAGCTGGAGTATAGTTCCTGAAAATCCATCGTTCGTAATGCTCCAAATTCGAAAATTCGACTCCTCTAATTGCTCGAAGTGCGCCGTCAAACATTCTGTCCTCAGGCGCGTTTAGGTCGTTCGTCTTGAACGTCTTCCGGGATTGAATAGGACTATCGTTTGATCGGGTAGCAGCATGCGGTATAGCCTTGCGGTAGGATGTTGAAGCGCTGCGGCGGAAGCTCTCGGCGTCTATGCTCTCAGCTGCCGAAGCAATATCAGAGATGATTAGGATAGAGGCTGCCGAGGATATCAAGATGCAAGATGGGCGCATGATGAGGGAGACTTAATACCCAGAGCGTAACTTCCAATATAAGACCATATCGAGTCGATAAATTTTCAAGTAACTCTTATAAAAAAGGGAAACATTACCCACGTTGACCCCCATTTACAAAAAAAGGACAATAATGTTACTGACTTCTACAAGAACAACATATTAATGGCAACAAGGTCCTAACCTTTAACAGTTGATAGCTGGCACGGTGTTCGAGGGTAAATAAATTCAGATCCTTCGTGTAAGAATCGTTATAGAGGAGGAAGGGGTTTGTACTGTCCTCATGTACAAGAGTAGTGATGTCAATTACCCATTGTTTGAGGTTGGGTCAAACGAGACAGTCAGCCAGAATAAATATCAACATATTACCGGTTCCAGTGTGGATGATCGCGTCGGGTACCCGGGTGGAACGTCTAATGAAGGGCCCTGTCCCCATCCGGGAGGCTATTAGGCACCTCCTCGACTTAGCTTGTCCGCGGGATCCCGATCCGACCGCTCTCCCGTCGGCCGCTGGTTCTTCTGAGGGCGTCCAATTATCCAGAGCGGAGGCGTCCGCCCCAGCATCGGTGACCGGAGCAGACGAAGCTTTAGACGAAGATCTTGTAACGCGAGAACGATGGGGGACTTCCCAGAAGCCAGCGGAGCTGGGATCAAAGTGGGATTAGGACCCGGTCCATTGTCTCCACGATCCTGGGCCGCGCTCGCTGACGCGGCGGACTGTTTAGGCCGTTTGATTTCCACGGGGGGATGGAGCGACGCAACCCGGCTGGACCGACGTTTTTTCTTGTGTGCCCGAAGATCCTCAGAGAACGATGGAGAGGCCGCCGACTCGCCGGATGGCACTGGTGGCGGGTTAAGGCTTCGGGAAGTATCCCAAATCCGTAGACGAGCAGCCTCTCCCGTGCTACCGGGAGCTCGACCTTCCTTTATGGAGAATAAACAGTGCGTACGCTCCTGCGCAAGCTTGGAAAACACCTCCCGACACCCGATTGGGTCTCGGCGTACTCGGCTTCAAGCTCCCGAATTCGACGCTGGAGCTTAGGCGATGCAGAGGCCGACTGGTACAACGTCTTCTGATGTTTCGTCAGTTTTTTGGCGAGCCGGATCCGGCGATACTCCAAATTGCCCAGCTCTATCTGCGAACTCTCCAATCGCCGACAAAGGGGGATAAAGTTCTCGTAGTGCGCCGTCACATCGTGAGAGGACTCGATCATCAAGACGCGGAAACACGTGACATTTTGTTCTGAGAACACATACAGAGTGAGCGGGCTGGGAGATGGTCCCGAACAGGCGAAGATGCACTTACTTTGGATTTTCAAGGTGGCCATTGCCTTCTGGTTCAGGATGCGCTGCGAGTCTGACAGCTGTTGGAAGTGGTCCCTCGCTTTAAGAAGGTCGGTCTTCTCACTTTCCAGTCGGCTGATGCGGTCCTGGGATTGGAAGGTAGCCAGTACCTCCCGGACCCGGTCTTCATCTGCTTGCATATTAGCCAACCGTGCGGTCAGAGCCAACTCGGCGTTAGTCTTCTCCAGGCTAGCCACTTGAGTGGTTAGAGCATCAATTTGAGCTTGCAGGGCAGCCACGTCGGGCTTCCCTGGACGACGCTCTAGGCCGGCTGGACGGGCATCTGGGCCTACGGCCGATGGCTGCGTAGTGGTCGGGAAGTGTCCCGGCAGGGGATCGATGTGGGCGTTGTTGCGGTCGGACATAGGGACAGTGGAAAATCGAAGTGTGAGAGATGTGGTGAGCTCGTGCCTCAGCCGTTGTGCGGATGCGACAAGGCTCAGGGGCGGCTGTGGTGAAGTGACCCAGAAATGAACGGACTAATGATAGTGGACGCCCCCACCTGATTGGTGGAAATGTCACCCTTAGCTGGATGCCCGGACAGGTCAACAGGGGACGCGATCTGAGGGCCGCCGGATGTATCTACTAGCGGCCGGACGACACCTGGCCTGGAATCAGGCCGGACGAGTGCGACTGAAGACGTGGACAGCTGGGCTAGCGGGCTAAGCGGACGGGACGACCGCGGATGGCGGACGGCCGAGGGGCGGATTGTTGGAAGGTATGAGCGAAAGAAGCCTGAAGGAGGATGAGTGTTCTAGTGGACGAAGGAGGCACCCGGATCGGACGTGGAGCTGCCCAGGAAGTGCTAGCGCCAGCGGCCAGGGAGCTCAGATGGATGGCCATCCGGCCGAGCCGGCCGGGTTCGATGTACCGGCCGGGCTGGTACCATCTGGGGTTGGTGTACCGGCCGGGCTGTACACAAAAAATCGGAGTTAACCGGGCTACTTCGGGTAAGACACATGACTGTTGCAGCCGGGCTATTTGGGGTAGGTTACACAAAAGGGAGTATTGGATATAGGGATAAATCAGTATACGTTTCGCTTTTTCAGACACAAGTCACTTTTAGTGGTTCACAGCGGAGGGCTAACAAGGTCCCCTCTTGCTGCTATTGGTTTGCCCGGGGAAGGTTAAGTTAACCCACCGGAAGTCCCCTGACCGGGAGTCGCGGCGTTTTCGTATACTCACCTCAAGTCACCCGTGTTTTGGAACACGGTATTAAGTATTGGGAAGTGGTAACATTTTCAGCCTTCTGTGGAAGATTGTGGAGTTATATTTGGATTCCCCTTTACGTACACGTTTGGATTTACCCTTCATTATATTTGGTTTGGCTGGCCGATCGATTATTCTCGGTCCAGCCGTGCAGTATACAAAGTTCAAGTATATTGCAGTCGAGCTCCCCGGTGACGATTTCCGCCCAGGAGCTACCCCTAGTCCTAACCCTCATCTCCTTATTCGACGGACTTTACACTTTTCGCCCTAGGGTCCACCAAGAGAGCGCAACCGCCAGTACTGACGGGTACACAAGGTGAGCTCTCAACATGGATCATCGAAGTCGTCACGACCAAGCGGATGGAAGTGACCGATCCAGCCGGCCGGATGCCGGATCGGATCATGACTCGGATGGACGGAGTACCCCCTCCGACAGTCAGTCATCTGGGCCCCCCGTGGGTGTTCGCATCTCAGGAAGAATTTCTGAGAGCGACTACACCACAAGACCGTCAGGTCTAACCTCGCTTTGAGTTGCGAGGGCGAGTACTGCCCGGTATTCGCGGTGCGCACAAGCCTGCGAAAATCCCGACGCGAAAGTTTTTGCTGCCGACCTCGATTCTTCTTGGGGCGGGGTGGGCGCATCACGGGCGAGACAGTGGCCAGAGAGTAACCAACCATCTTTGCAACCTCGCGCATGACGATGCCGGCCTCACATAGGCCGCGAATGTGCCCGCGTTCTTTGGGAGTCAAGAGACCACAGCCCAAACAGGTCCTTGGATGTAAGCGCGTCGAACGGTCTCGAAATCGCGATTAGTTACACATACCTCGTCTTTTTCTCTACTTTCTGTATAGCATATCTGAACAGTAGCTAAATCGGCCTAGTAGCGGCCGAGAAATCTCAATTTTACTTTTGCTTCACGAATTATGAGCCGCGGTGTATAATACTACTACTACTTGTCTGGCAGTCTATTGTGCTGATCGATCACGTGTCATTTTCATGGCTCTTTGCCATCAAATGCTTCATGTGTGTCATATCAAGCGGTGGAAAGAGATGCTCGTACCGCTTCCACGCGCGACAAGGTTGCCTTAATGTACGCGCTTGATCCTCGTCGTTGTCCTGACACGACCCGAGAGAGCTGCAAAGCGCTTCGAGAGAAAAGCTCGGTGAAACAATACTTCTCTGATCCGACAGAAGCGGTCTTCGGGGTACGAACGGAGTGGCCTGGTGCTCGAACTGGGGAGACTGGTCATGATTAGCTATAATATTTCGCCGACATCGCTTGTGTCTATTAAGACGACACTGATCATCCTTTCGTATTCGCGGATGCGACATCGAAGACACTTGCTGAGTACATAGTGAAGGTAAAAGACTGTTTCCCGATTTTGTCACTTGATAACTTCGCTTACAAGCTTGAGACTTGGCAACCGCGAATCCAGTGCGGCTTCCTCGATTCCCGCTGGATCCGACTGAAATGGTCAGCCTAGAAGGGATCGACAATGACGCGACTTTTGGCATAGACTCCCTCGAAAGACTGGCGTCGTACTTCTCTGAACGAGTCAAATTAGTAGGAGAGTGTAGATTAGCTGAACCATTAGAGTTATCCGTCCTTGGCGTCACCGCTGGCGCGGATGGAGAAGGTGTTTGAGTATCCGATAAAGAAATCGTGTCTTCCGTTGTAGCTTGCATTTTCTGTGGAGTAAGCGCAAATTTACCCAAGTCTTCAGCTTGTGCTTCTTTAGTTACTAGTGAGCGCTCTTGATTATGTGTCTTCAACTGAGGAGATACTATATCGTCCGAGAGCATGCCATCGTACTCAAAAGCATGAGCACCGTCATCACTATCAGCATCGTAATGCAAGATTACCGTTGCTTGAGAAGAAAAAACACCCTCTGGTTGCGCGAATTTGGTCTCTTCTTCCTCATGTTCTGCTTGATTAAAAGACTGATCAATGTCATCTGTTTTTTCGCAAGAAGACTGAGCATGCGAGGAAGACGTATCGGCCAAAGCAGCGCCCAGACCGACCATACGAAGTAAACTCGAGGCCCATCCCGCTGATGCTGCTTGCTGCTCGATCGGGTGGTCGCCCTTCGGTGGCGTGCGTGATACTAAACGTAGTGAGGCATTTCCGCCTTCCTGTATCTGTGACTCGCCGGCTTCACTTTTTGATTCATGCTCCAAAGCAGTTTCTGTACTCGAGGGCGGAGTTGCCATTGTAGTTTTCTCAGGTGGATCATCACTAACGTCGATAATGACCCCTGATCTTGGAGGCTTTTTGGGAGATGCCGATGTCGGACTGCAGTGGGCAACGTCAAGTTTGTTGTTATTTTCAAGCGTTTTAAAGGGGGTAAGCTTTGACTTTTTCTCTTTTTGAAGCTCCATCTCATCCTCTGTGTCACTACTCTCCAAGTCACTGCCGGCCACAAAGGTTTCTTGAATATTTTCTTGCTGAAACTGGTAACTTTCGGTTTTAGGTGATGTTGTACCATTAAACTGATCACTCACCGCTACCGATGACGTTTCGGACGACGTCATTGACGAATCTATCGATACTATCGACTTCTCTGGTGATGCGTGTTCACGCACAAGTTGGGAATCTGACATTGGGACAGATCCATTTTCCTCTATAAGTTCCGAGTCTGTTATTTGCCGCTCAATGGTCGTGGATGGCCCCCACTCATCTTGCTCATCCAGCTCCTGCTCCTGCTCCTTCGATATCACGCAGTCTTCCTCCAACAACGGTCGATCGTCATCGAACGTATCCCTTACTGTTGACTGAACAGGTGGTAATCCTTGGTGAATCATCAACTGTTTTTCGAGCTCTGCGTCACTCATCGCTTGTAGTCGTTTGATTACCAATGGATGAGTGTACACCAGTGGCAACGGTTTAACGGCCAGCTCGTTATCTTCCACAATAGCTAGAGCATCCACATACAGATAAACAGGAGCCTTGTTATTCGTAGCGTTCTTTACGCACATTGGCATTACTCTGTTCGACTGCTCGGTCGCCAGGCATCGCGCCATAGTAGCAAAGTGATACTTGGTCACTCGCACGACGCTCCCCCGCAGCCTCCCGAGCGTCTGGTAGCCCTGTTTCTGCTGCAGATGGTGGATCACATGACTTGGAATATAAGCCTCGATATCGTACTCGCGGTCCACAAGCGTCACGATCTGTTGCGAGCTATTAGAGCGTCGCACGAGCATCACACGCGATTGAGAGACAAGTGAAATAGACTGAGACTCGGTATTTTCACCCAAACTTTCGGAAAAACTGTCAGCATGAGTCGTAATTGCGTCTGTGGAGGTTACACAAGTGCCTAATGCCGAAAGTAGCTCTCGTAGTAGGAACTCCGACGCAAAGTTCGACCGACTTGGAGTCATATTGCCGTACTTTCTCGGAATAAGTCAAATAATATTGAAATATATGTAATGTTGGTGTGAAACAATACTTTTGTTATGCTGTGCTGGAACCGCATCGGTGGGCGACGGCTAAGTGCCGTGTGGACCGTTCCTGTCCTGGTTCCCCGTAATTCGATGGGTCTACGCTCTAAAGCAACTAATTTTCCACCTTCAATCGCTGTAAACGCGACCGAAAGTGCTGCTGGACCACAAGCGATGTCTACAGCGTTCAAAAGCAAACGTTGTCGCGTAGTGAAACCCCGTTCAGGAAGCAACCTACTGCTTGGTAAGAATCAGGTGGAACGGTTGTTAAAGATCAAGCAGAACAATAGTGAGTATGACATGGTGATAGCCTATTGAAAAAAAATGGTAAATTAGAGTTTATTGATATCTTTTTTGGTCTTTGCAGCTATCCAGGCAGCCAAAAAAGCGGCCGAAGCAGAAGCGAAAGAAGTCATTACAACTGCAGAGGCAGATGCCAACCTTCGATTGCGCAACTCTCTGGTGAGAATTTCAAACCGTTGGACGCTGGGACCTAGTAGTTAATTGGCATGAGTTGCTGCTACATCGTGTTCACGCATCATTTATTCCTGTCGATGCTGGCGATGAACGTTGCGCGTTCTTGTGTATCAGGTGCTGCGTTTCAGCAACGAGAACTCGTATTTGAATTGGGCGAGAAACGGCGTGCTGTCGTCAGCAGTCGGAGTTGCAATGTACGCGCAGGAGCACCACCGTGGAGCCCAACTTAGTGGTGCAGGTACGTTTTGTCGGCTATCGATAGTTACGGTCGAGGAGTTGTTTCTTGGTGTGCTGATGTTGGCAAATACCAACATCACCTTTGCTTTCGCTAGGGCTGCTGCTGTTGGGCTTCGGATACATTGGCGTGGGCACGGCCAAGTACATTTACTATATCTTCCGCTTCCGTCATGTCATGGAGCTGTCCTGGGCAAGCGTCTTCGGAACGATTTCCCATGCGGCATGGGGATTAGCTATCTGGCTGACTGCTATTGCATCCTTCCTGGTACGACCAGCGCGTAGAAACTATTCAATCTGCCTTTAATCACGCAATTTACTATGGTTGCAGGAAAGTGTTCCTCTTGAGCTAGATGCAATGTTACTGACTGAGCCCATTGCAAGCTTTTTGCCCTTCCGGATTCGTCAAGGTCTAATTGAAACGTATAGTCTTCACTTAGATGACCTAGAGCACCATAACGATGAGCAAGAGCGCGTCATGCGTGCGATTCGCGGCGACCGGGGGACCCCAGAAATCCAAGAAGGTGAAGAACTGCCTCCTCAGCTGGAAGCTCAGCTGATCGAGCAGAACCTGCACACAGCCCCTGGCCCAGCAGTCGTGGCTTCTATGCCCCCCCCCGTCGACTGATCCTAATTTGTTGTAGCTGACTGACTATCTTGTGCCATAAAGGTAGTTGTAACACGTCAAAGAAATATCAAAAGTCCATCTCAATAATGCAAATACGACGCTCTAAGCGAATTGAGTCAAGGGTATATTGTTTCACTGTTGAAATTTAAAGCTTTCCACGTTATCGTGCCTACCTGCAGCTGATACACGAGCTACAAGGCGTGTCTAACCCTCTTTTCTTTGACAGGAGCAAATGCTCAGTAGCTTCCTGTTGACGCATCGGAAGGCTTAATTGCCTCCTCCAGCGGAATGTCGAAATCCGGATTACGGCGCACCGTCTTGCCGTCCCAACTGAGGTTGATGGGCTCGTAGGCTTCTTCTCCTTTCTCAGCCTCAATAATGGGAGCAGCCAGCATAATGTCACTTTCAGGCGATTTGGGCAGAGTGAGGCCGTGGTCTACGAGGTCTTTGAGCACCATCAGGATCTCCTTGTCACTCTTACCAGGCACCGGTATTTTTTTTTCCACACCCCAGTTGAATCGCGCATACACAAATGGATCCATCTCCTCCGCCTCACGATACACAAACGGTGTCAGCGGGTTAAGCATCTTGAGTTCTTCATAGTTTTTGCGGAAAAATGAACTGTGCATCGACAAAACAAAGTCAGAGAGGTTGAGAGCTGTATACAGAATAACGAACTATACGCACCGCAAACCTGCACTACTTTGCGAGGTATCGCAGGCTACAAAGCGTAGTTCTTGGATGCTTCGGGAGATCTGCGCGCGCCAGCTCATTATCGCCTGGGTTAATATTTAAATGGAAATCGATTGGACGAAATTAAACATGAGTACCAATATAGATTTAGGCAGCCTCTAAATGATAATTCAGCCACTTCCACATGGCTCGACATAATGCAGCAACTTTCAACAGTATCTTTAAGGGCAAAAGGACCAGCATCTCGACTTTCCCCTATAGCGAAACGTTTACCTGAGCTTAAGAAGGGCGAATGCGAGAGGATGATTGACTTATTCGACCTAATGATAGTGATGAACCATAATGATCCTGCATGATGGAAACAGAAAATTGTAGGGGCGGTACTCAACGTACAAATGTTCCACTCAATTATTTGAATCTATGTTGTGGAAGATGCTTGGTCAAGAACAAATCCAGAAAGCAGAAACGGAGCTGTGGTGAAGTGGCTCCGGAATTAACGGGCTGATAAGAAGTGAATCCACTTACCTGATTGGTAGAAATGCTGGCCCAAGCTAGCTGCCCGGGTCGGCCACCGACAGACGCAGGATGACAGCTACCGGAGGTGTTCGGGAGCACTAGCAAGCGTCAGATCAGTACAAGGCATGGAATCAGGCTAGATGAAGTTGATATCCAGAGGCTCAGACCTAGGTCGGCCATATGCTGGCCGCTGGAGCAGATGTGGCTGGATGGCCGCGGATGGTGGCTATAGGTGGCCACGGGGCGGTTTGGCTAAGAGATGGACGTATGAAGTGTTCAAATTTATTCCGCAAAGTAACAAAAGGTATGAACGCACTAGAACAGACGAAGGTAAAAGTAAAACTAAAATATATTATCCTTGATTCCTATGCGACCGTGCGTCGCCAAAGTAGTATCGCAACTGTCCGCTTTAGCGTGTTTGTTAAAAGTTTACCTATTTCTAAAGTGTAATAGAAATGTTAAAATTCGAAACACAACTCATTCTTCAGTCGACAACTTCAACTTCCAACACTCCTTCTCGGCGCGCGTCCGCTTCCTATGGAACCAATCCAAACCTGTTTCGCAGCAAAAGTAGCTTAACTTTCACGAAACTTTTCACAAACTTCGAACGGATGCCGATGTGCTTCGCTCGTGCGCTGCTTTCTTCGTTCTGCAATTGCTTAATCACCGCTTGGTTATCCATAAACAATTCCAATGGCGCCTTCACCTTTAGTCCTATCTCATTGAGCAACTCCTTAATTCCCAAAGCCTCTTGAATTACCATCGAACTTGCAGTGAATTCGGCTTCCATATTCGATAGCTAAATTCCACCTTGCTTTTTACATATCCAAACAATTATCACCCCATTCAGCCTTTATAGTCCTCCCGTAACGGATTTCTATCAACCTTGTCCCCCGCATAGTCGGCATCGCTGTAGCACATCAGCGAAAACAAACCTTTTTCAACCGCAGTGTCCTTTTCCATAGTGAATTTCAAATCAGCCGTTCCCTTAAGGTATTTTACCACCCTCTTCGTTAGCTTCCAGTAATGCATAGTAGGCGCGTGGGTGGCACGGGTCATGCGATGCACCGCGAACATGCTGCCCGGCCTGGTGCATCGCGTGATCCACAAAAACCTTCCGGCTAGGGACTGAAAACCTGCAATAGTCGGTTCGGATCCGACTTTAACAACAATGTCTGGTCTTCGTGTCCTGCGTCTTCAGTTTCATCAGTTGGTGCACGCACAGAGTTGCAATCTTCCAGGCCCATCTTGGCGATCAATTCTTCAATATTTTGCTTTTGATCGAGCTTGCATCCACTCGAGCCCATATCCCGAGAAATTTCGAGACCGGACCTAAATTTTTCAATTGTAGTTCACTAAGTTCATCGAAAAATGCTTCCACTCGAGAGTCATTTGTTGCCGTAATTAGCAAATCATCTACGTATACCCCCACCAGAGTAATCCCTTTATTATTCGTTTCACGTACAGGCACGAATCCGTCAGGCACTGTGCGTATCTATGCTTCGATATGTATTCGTGCAATAATTTGTTCCAGAGCCGCCCGCCTGCTTCAAACCGTAAAGACTCTTTTCCAACTTGACCAGCAGCTCTTCTGTCCTTTGGCTTTTTTCTTATCAAGAATTTTTTGCGAGTTATAGTTCTTCTGTCTTTTGGCTTGTTTCTCATCAAGAATTTGTTGCGAAATTTCCATTCCCACTGATATTTCAATATAAATGTTCATATCATACTCCGTAGGCGCTTTCACGTAGGCGTTCGGCACGTTGCCGTGCCTTGCAATTACTTCCCAAATTACCGACATTGCTAGAATAATTCTGCTTGTCGTTATGTCCATCACCGCAGAGAATGTCTCGTAGTAATTTGTCCAGTATACCTGCTCATTTCCGCAGGCAACTAACCGGGCTTTATAGCGTTCAATATTTCCATCGCGATTCAACTTCGTTTTAAACACCTATTTCAAGTGAAGTGGCCTCACACCAGGCCCTTTTTTCACAATTCTCCATGTGCCGTTATGCTCAAGCGCCTGTATCTCTTCTGCCATCGCTTTTATTCAATATTTCGCTTCCTTGCAGTTTATCTCCTCTTTGTACCCCTTTGGATCGTTGCAAAAGACCAAGTTAACTTGATCCTGCGAACTTTTTCTCGTCACCATCCTTCCATCTGATTCCGTAGCGTTTCGTTCCTCCACGCCTTCTTCGATTCTCGCTTCCTTCCCATTTTCTTCGCAATCGTTCGTCTCATTAGTTGTCTCTTGTTGGATCGCTTGCGTCCTCCTGGATTGCTCGTTTTGGATAGGATTTAGCGTTTCGATATTCTTCACGTGCTGCGTCACTATCACGGGTCTTTTCTTCGGATGATATACGCGGTATCCTTTGGTTTCGTCAGATTTTCCAATTATTATCCCCGCTTTTGCTCTTGGTTGCAGCGAATTCTTTCTCGGATCACTAAAACCCGTGCACGGACTTCCGAAGGCAACGATATCCCCAACATTCTGCGATATGCCCGTCAAAATTTCCATGGGCGTCGCCATTTTTTCGTTCGCTCTCGTAGGGCTGCGATTCAGGATGTACGCCGAGTATTCTACCGCGTCTCCCCAAAAATGCAGTGGTAGACCGCATGCAAATGTCATACATCTTGCCATATTTAAGATCGTCCGATGCATCCGCTCGACCTTTCCGTTCGATGCTTGATTCCCTGCCTCACTGACTTGCCGCTTCACGCCCTTTTTTTACAGAATAGATCAACATTTCTATACTCTATACCGCCGTTTGTACGAAGCAGGTGTATTCGGCACCCAAAACGTTTTCAAAATATACCAGGAAGTGCTCGAACATTTTTGCCGCTTGGTGGTTGGTTTTAGCGACAAAAACTAGATTTATGGTCCACAAAATTGACCAAATATCTGTTCCCGCGGCAATCTTTTGGCGTCATTGGCCCATCCAGGTCGCTGTATATTACTCCGCCTATTCGATCGATAGGCGAGTTCTGTCCACTGTCTTGCTTTTGCTGCGCATTCCTCGATTGTTTTCCTTCCGCACAGGTAAAACAATTGCGCCTCACATTGTCGGTGAGTTTGATCCCTGAATTAGCATCAGTTGCCCTTTTTTCGATCGTATCAAAGATAAGGTGTCCAAAATGGGTGTGGAAATGCTTTAAGAACCCTTCTTGGACGTCATTTTCCGACTCATTTCCATTATTTTCCACTGCCGACAAAATTATGTCATCAACTTGATTCTTTCGGGCTCTCGAAGTGTCAACTACCAGTATATCGTGTCTACGGTCCACATTAAAAACGATCTCTCCACTCTTCTTTTCAAGCAGGAACATGTTGTTTCCATTGCAACTTAATATCGAACCCTTTTCTTCCAATTTCCCATACGAAATAATATTTTTAGCCAAGTTCTCAGCGTAGTACACGTCAGTGAGTACTAATAATGTAAAATACTCTTATTATTAGATCTCTTCTTAGATTCGATATTTGTATCCGAATCTGTTTTTCAGGGTGGATTATAAAAACTTACAATCCAATAATCACATTTCAGACAGCAAGTCTGAAATTGAACTGTGATATCTTTTTAAATATGATTTATGGAATGGTACCCCCTTACAGCATGCACCAAGAATCAAGGAATTGTGCGAACAAATTGAATTCAAGTAAATGGTGTATTACGTTTATGGTCTTATCGCGCTACTACTGGATATGCATTTCTTATGCTTACGTCGATGTGTCTTGTGCACGAAGCCCCAGTACTCTCGGAAGGAGTGTTGGAATTTTGGATGATGTGATCTATGATGAAAACTGACGTTGAATTCCTGCTAACGAGATTATCGTAGTTTCTTGCATATTGTGAATTTAGATTAAATAGTATTTTAGCCAAAAATACACTTAATTTTTACATAATATATACTTTCATTTTTGTCGAGTAAACCGAACATCGAGCACTTACCTCCTGAGCAACCCCCTCACGTCCTGCACTAACACGTACGACATTTAAGTGGAACCGACGCCATATTTCCAATAGACAGGCCCTATACTAATCGATAGGGAACGCACTACACTACAAGAAGACATCTGAACGCACTAATCGGTGTTTATTTGTTTTAAGTGGAGTTAAGGACACTTACGCGGTAAACTACACTTTCCTACAATGGCATCTTCCACCTCTGCGAACCATCTACGAAGGGGCTCAGCCCCTTTGCCAGTAAAGGGCGGTATCCTCGCCTTTACTACATCAACGCTCGCTGTGGGCATTGTTGGTGATGTGGTGAAGTGTTCCAGAAATTAACGGACTAATGATGATGGATGCTCTCATCTGATTGGTTGAAACAACACCCTTAGCTGGATGCCCGGACTGGTCAATAGAGGACGCGATTTGAGAGCCGCCGAGCATACCTACAAGCGGCCGGATGGCGCCAGGCTTAGAATCAGGCCGGACGAACGTGATAGAAGGCATGGACAG
>MIQA02023903.1:0-25097 GCA_001887855.2 Sclerospora graminicola
GCGGTCCGCTGCTGCATCTCCCCCTCTCTCACCAGGTAGAACTGGTCTCACCCCTGGTTCATCCTCTAGCCCCGAAGAGGACTCGGAATCCGGTCCGACCGCGTCGCCATCCGGGTCGGCAGTCGCGTCGCTATCCAGGTCAGCGGCCGCGTCGCCATCCGGGTCAGCAGTCGCGTCGCCATCCGGGTCAGCAGTCGCGTCGCCATCCGGCACCCGGATCAGCCCTCCGTCTGATTCTTCCTCAGACTCGGGACCGTCCTCCCCTTCGTGCATCTATGATGATGACGAAGGAGACGAGGATTACGATGACCAGCACGTATGTGTCGCGTTATCTCGCGCTCGCGCGGATACCCGTCGCTGCCCCTCCAGTTCCGGTGGGCGAACGACAGGTCAAATGGAACCCGAACAGATTATCGATCTGCAGACTCCGCCGCCGCAGGTTTTGGCTCTGGGGAACATGAGCTGTCTGATCCATCCTTGCCTCCCGGCACTGTCGACACCCCGGCCGCTCAGGCCGCCCGTACTTTGAGTTCCAACGGAGTGACCGAGGAGAAAGTGGAAGACAACGACGAGGACATCCCTGATCAGTGGTTATCTCCTCCCGACCTGAGTGATCCAGAAGCACCACTCTCCCAGACTCCGGCCAAAACCCGGCGATCAGCTCCGGCCGGGCCACGTCCCAAACGTCGACCCAACCGGCCGGCGGCCAAAACCCAAGATCCGCAAGAGCACTCTACCCCCTGCGCCCTCTTTTCCTAAACTTCCGCTTCTATGGTTACCGGGCGGGCGTTTCCCCGGTGGGGCGGATCGGTCCGCCATCCTACCTTGGCCAGTCGAGCAGCTGAGAAATATAAGTCTCGCTGATATCTCCAGTTCTCAGCTCGCTCACTCCCTATCCCGTCCACCTCTCTGGTTGTTCCCTCGATCCCGCAAGACGCCTTCATTAACGACTTGGCGCCCCGACCTGATGGGGTCGGGCGCCATCGACGCACTCATGAAGACCAAACCTTGGAAAATCCTGAACACTAAGATGCCAGATATGGGACTTCCGTCCAACCCATGGTTCACGGAATTCAAAGCGAGATTTCAGGATTTCGCTGTGGCTCATGCTTGGGCCATCTGGGAGTCTACCCACTTTCTGTACATCTCTGCAGAGGACAAGCGAGTGGACGAATCTCTCCGCAAGTATTCCCTTGCCCGGAAGAATCGTCGGAGGCGAGCTTCCCAGGCGTGGGTCCGTTTATGTACGTTTATCATGGAGGGTATCCGGGATGGTAACTGTGACTTGGACCTGTTTCTCTTCCCGTTCATGCTCCATCTACCGAACCGTAGGTGCGGAAATGCAGCGGAAGGGGGGACGTGGTACCCAGGCCTGGGTGCGCGGGATCAGACTACCTCCCTTTCCGAATCTCTGGAGGCCATTGACCAGCAAGATCCTTGGCGCAATCAGTACCGCAAACGGCCCTCCGACCACCCTGGACTTCGAGTGACTCGGCTCCACGGCAAGTACAGTCATCCACAGGGATGAGCAATCGGGCTTACTTTAATTCTTTTATTTCTCTCGTTTCTCTTTCAATATATCCATCCGTGCCTCTTTCGTTCCCACTCCAAGCATTTACGGTTGACTACTAACCGTGGTTAGTCTCGTCCAGCCCGCTTGGGGGTCCGCCTAGAGGGACCTTTTATTGCCGCAGGGCATCTCTTGGTCCGATCGGGTGTGAACGTCCTGTTCCCAGTCACGGTCGCCATATTCCTCATCTACGGGACGGCTGGATCCGGGCGAGTGGTTCTCGTATCTAGCGGCCGGTTTAATTATCTCCGGTAGCCTGTTCATCTCCGCCAATCCGTCCAACAACCCTGGATCTGAAACGGTGAGACCGATCTGATCTCGCATGGCCAAGGTGGCTAGATGGTCTGCGCTGTTATTCCACTCTCGTTTGACGTGTAACAATTCGTGCTCCGGCCACCTCCGCAAGGCGGACATAACCCGATCATTCAACAATCTTAGCCGGGGCGCCTTGCAATCTATCTCTCCTGTGATTTGCCGGATTACCAGGTTGGAATCACCACATATGATGATCCGCCCCCGCGTCCGGCCAGCCAACAGATCAAGGCAAAGTAAAAGCCCCCTGTACTCCGCTTCGTTCACCGTTATGCTAGGCGTGAAATCCGAGGCGGCCGCGACCACTTTCCATTCGGGCAACTTCCACACAATAGCACTATAGGCCCCGACTCCCTTCTTTACACTCGCCGACCCGTCAAAACTCAAAACCATTAATTCCTCCGTGGGTCCCACTGTTGGCGGCGGTAATACGATGGTTTGTCGAGGCTGCTTCCGAGGCGCGATCGCTATCAGTGCTTCCTCCACTTCTGCCCTTGGAGTAATGCTGGCCGCCAGCGTGCCCAGTATTTCCTCTTCTCCCTTAGTACACTTAATCACTTCGAGGGACCACTGAGATAGCAAAGCCGCCCATCTACCCAGCCGGTCGTCAATTCCATTCGCTGTCAGGAGCCACGATAGGGTCGGCCGTCTAGATAGTACCTTGATAGGCCGAGACCCCAACATAGTATAACACACATCCAAGATCCGCAATAAAGCCAAAACTTCTTTATCCACCAATCCGTAATTAACTTCATTAGCCTTCAGGGTCCGGCTGGTGAATGTCAGGGGACAGTACACTCCGTCATGATCTTGCACGAGAGCGGCCGAGATGGCCCATTTGTTAGCGTAGATGATGACCACCGGAGTCGTATTAACATCGAAATGTTTCAGGACCGGTGTAATCGCCATCTTCGCCTTTAACATACCAAAGACCACCATCGCTCGGGTCATGTGGTCGTCCGGGTCGGCCGCACAGGGATCCGGCGCCCGGCCGCCTGTCAGGCAAAAAAGGGCGCCTTCTCATTGGCCGAAATAGCTGACAAGGGCGGCATCCCATTGGCTGATATTGCCGGCCCGGCTCGCGTCTCCGCTTGCCTATCCTGCTCTCTCAGCTTATGGTAATCCACCTCCCGTAATTCATACAAAACCGCCGCATAGACTGCGAAATCCTCGATGAACCGACTGTAATAATTCAGGCTGCCCAAAAAGGATTGCATAGCCTTTAGGGACCGCGGGAAAGGCAGATTACTCAAGGACTCCAAATCCTTCGGATTAGCTTCCAATCCGGCAATCGAAACCTGATGGACCAAATAGGTCACCTTAGTCTTTCCCCAGAAACTCTTAACCACACTAATCGAAAGGTTCCACTTTTCACACGTAATCATCAACTTCTCCACTTTGTCACACAGTAAATCCCAGGTAGTTGCCGTAACGAGAATGTCATCAATGTAAAACCGCCGCCCCAAAACTGAAGGTTTTGGGTCGGGGTCCGGGTCACCTTCGGTGAACACATCTCCGACCAGAGCCGGATCTTGATCCGCCTTGATCTTGAAGTGTCCATACAGCGCGTTATCTATCAGCCGCTGATAAATCTGCGGGGCATTCTTCAGACCGAACGGCATCCGGTTCCACTCGAACAACCCGAAGGGCGTCACGAACGCGGAGATCCCCCGTACACGATTGGTCATAGAGACCACCCAAAATCCACTGGCCATGTCCAATGAGCAATACCACAAAACTTTATCCAAGTCCTCCAGCAAATCATTTATCAACGGCATCGGGTAAACCATCAGCTTTGTCAGCCGGTTCACCAGCCGGTAGTCAATACATAACCTTATATCCACCCCATTCTTCTTGATAATAATTACAATGGGCGAAGCCCAGGGCGAGGTGGACGGCTGAATTATCTTGGTGGCCAGCAAACCCTTGATAAGCTCTGACAGCTTTTCCCGATACTGGGGGGCAACTCTTCGGCATCTTTGTGCAACCGGCTTGGCGCCTCCCACATCAATGTCACATACCGCCCCATGGGCGGCCGGAGGAAGTGCGTTTCCTGGTCCGATCAGCAGATGTCTTCTTTTCCATATAATATCCTTCAATCTGCCGATCTCTTCCGGGGTGTTCACATCCGGGTCTCCCACTTGTAGATCGTCAATAGTAACCGCTGGGGGGCAGGGAGTTACATCAGGTAGCACCGCCATCTGATCCTCCATGCCTTCAACAAATAGCTCGCCCCCTTCATGAATGCAGACTAGGTCAGCTTCGACTACTTCGGGATCCTGATCAGCCGGGGTCGATCCGCCTTCGGCTACTTCCGAATTTTGATCGGCCGGCTGGGTCGATCCGCCTTCGGTTTTTTCCGAATTCTGCTCGGCCGGTCGGGACGATCCGCCTTCGGCTATTTCCGAATTTTCGATCGGCCGACTGGGTCGATCCGCCTTCGGTTATTTCCGAATTCTGCTCGGCCGGCCGGGTCGATCCGCCTTCGGCTATTTCTGAATTTCAATCGGCCGGCTGGGTCGATCCACCTTCGGTTATTTCCGAATTCTGCTCGGCCGGCCGGGTCGATCCGCCTTCACCTCGGTCATCACACCATCCGCCATCGGGTTTGTCCTCACATGTAACTCTGCTTTGTCCTTTCTCTCAATTCCGTCGTTCGTCCGTCTTCCTCTGGGTGGGCAAAACAAGTTCCGCGATCGGGGCATAGTCTCCGCCAATACGCTCAGCCGGACCCGGCGACGGCCGGCTCCGCGTCAATATTTTAGAAGGGGTCCGGTACTCGGGTTTAGTCACCATCGGCGTCTGGTCCTCTTCTAATTCTTCTTCTTCGCTGACCAGATCGGTGGTTGCCTGAAAAGCCAGGTTTTGCCACTCGATATAGCGTCTTGAGCCAATAGTGACATAGCCCGGCCGGCGGGGCACCTTGTCCTCGGCCAGCCACATTCCAATAATCACGTCTTCATGCAAGGTGAGGGGCCTGTCAGAGATGTTGGTCACGCTTATAGAATTGAGATGACCACCCCCTTTAACAAACGAGGGTACCCAGCACTCGCCCCTTGTCAGCCATAACTTACTCCGCCTGTCGTGTGGTCGTAACATTACTTCCACCGCTTTTCCAACTGGCACCGTTACAAACTGACCTAACTTGAGGAACTGGACGTGGGCACCAATAAGGGCCGCCGGCCGGCAAGCTGGATCTGTACCTCATCCGGCAACGTCAATGTTCCATGCGATAAATCCAGCCGTATGCCGGCCGGGACCATAAAATCCATACCCAAAATTGCATCCTGCCCGGCCAGCTTGCCTACCCAGGCGGTAAAGTAATACACCAAAGACCCAGCTAACGTAATCTTAACTCTTGTCATTCCTTGGGTCATGTATGAACTTTCTCCAATGCCGATACATTCCTGCCGCTTCGTCTCGTCTATCTCACACCCCACCTTACAAGCAAAGGTGGTGTCTACGATAGACACTTCCGCGCCAGAGTCGAACAGCATGGTAGCTTTCTGGTTATTGATTTTCCCATCCGCCTTGGCCTGCTTGAACCATTTATCCGGCGAATGATACTTTCAATAACCTCGCGACTCGCCAGGTAACAAGTTCAATTCCATGCGCACTTCAGACCGGGAATACTCATCCGTCCGTATACTGCTCACCAGGAAGGGGTCAGCCGTGCCGCCCGGAGACCGGATGACGTAATCGTCAAACTAACATGTATTGTCGGTTATCCTTTGCTTTGCTTCTTGATTATCCTCCTTACCGACATATGCATAGATACTAACACTAGACCGCTCGGCTCGAACCAGATTCCAACCTGGCGAGCGATCTAGTTTAACATCTTTTCCACTCCAGGCGGCAACATTCCAGCATGCTTGGTCGGGACGTACCACTTCTTCATCTGGTTGTAGAATTCTTCAATGGGGCACAGTCCCGCCTCGTGCACCTCCCCGCAAGTCTTACACGTAAACAGGCAGTGTTCCGCAGGATGTCCTTTCATCTCGCACTTCTTGCAGGTCAGCCGCTTCCAACAGCTCCGGTCGTCATGCTTGATGGACCCACAGTGGGTACATTTGCGCCTGGGGTAATCCTGGTCAGTTCGAGCCGGAAAACCCTTCGGCTGACCGGACCCGGCTGGCAGCCTGGACGGCTGACTGGCTTCTGCCGAGAAAACGTACCGATACTGTTCCTCCTCAGACTCGCCCCCAGATCGCTGATACTCCTCTTCCGAGCTGGTCGCGTCTGACTCTCGGGCGACCATGCGGACGGCTCGGGCCGTCCTGGTAGATGGCGGCCGGCTTCCTTGATCCGCGTTAAATCGGGACTTGAAACGGCCGGTTCCAACTGCCGCCTTGGGGCCTCGCTTCTTCGCTCTTAGGTAGGTGCGCAACGTCAATTCCAGCTCCGTGGTATTCTTCAACCGCAGTAACGCCAGCTGGTCTGCCAGCTCCCGATCGTCCAACGTGCCGATAAAATGTTCCACATGTTCACGAGCGGCTTCCGACCGGCTGGCATCTTCTTTAACCGGGATATCCGCCCTTATGCCAGCGACATTTAAGCGATGGAGATACTCCAGGGGGGTCTCATCCGCCCGCTTCTTGGTGTGGAAATATTGCCGCGCCGCCGATGTTCCAGATCCACAGTATTGTTCCTCGAACGCACCGGCCAATCCCCTCCAGTTTCCTCGGATTTCCCGGCTGAGCTGTTGGATCCAGTTTTTCGCTGGACCTTTCATCAAATCCCCAAAGATCAGGCATTTCTCATAGTCCGACGTCCGGTCTCTGAGAAAAGCCGACTTCGTCTTGCTCAGCCATCCTCGGGCTTGGTCCTCGTCCGTGTCGCGTCCGGTGAAGTCTTTCAGCTCGGACGTGGCCGACATTCGCACCCTCGTGATCGCTCCCGAATCCGCGTCAAACGCTTGGGCCGAGGCCATGTGGGCTCGGCGGGCCATCCCCAGATCCAGGTCATCCGGATCGTAATGGTACTTGGCCGACTTGACGGATTCCATATCCACGTCGCTGAGAGACAGCTTCCTATTCGTTGGCCGACGTCCGGTCCGGCGACCTGTCTGGCGGCTCTGCGGGGCGGCATAGGGTTCACTCTGCTTGGACTGCACCGACTCCATGTCTTCATCACTCGGCTCCCTCGCATAGTACTGGACTGGCTCGGACGCCTGAGTTCCCCGACGAGTCGGCTGGTCCGGTGACTTCGGGCTGCCGCGGCTGGCGCTCAACCGACGTTGCTCTTCCAAGTATCGCTACATCATCGCCGAAAACATGTTTTGCAGGTGATCCGGCACCTGAAGGCTCTCCTGGGGGGCGGATTGTGGGGCGGATTGGGGGGGCGGATTGGGGGGCGGCCGGGCTGCCAGATCGACATACCTTTTTGATCCGCCCATCCGCGTCTTCGTCTTCCTCCTTCGGTTCTGGATCCGCCGTCGCCTTCCGCCAGGCCTGTACGCTGTACTGGCTGGTGTTCTTCCGCTCGGGCGTACCCGGATCCTCACGTCCTCCAAGCCTCATGGCCGTCGCCACACGCGGTGCTCCCCTTGGGCCAAGCGTCATGCGGGTGATACCCACCGATGAATCAGAAGAGTCCGCTTCCGAAGGGGCAGACTCGTACTGAGAAGACCCCGAGTGTATCCCGGCCGGTCTGCTTGTTGCCGGCGGCGTGGACGGCGCCACTCCAGTCGTAGCTGTCATCTTCTTCGACGGCGCCGAGCAGCCCACTAGCGGACCAAGCGGTCAGGCAGTGCGCTGAACGCCTCCTTCAACTTGTCCATCTTCAGGTCAAACAGCTCGTTCGGATCAAACACGCCGGTGTTAATGCCGGCTTGTTTGAGTTGATCGAATAGTCCTCTAATAAGGGACACGTGGCCGTCTGAGAGAGTTGGGGGAAAGACGGGACCTTTCAATCCGCCTATGATCTTCGGCCGTGTTATTTTCAGCACCTTATCCGTCCGCAAGAATTGCCCCAACTCGTGAAGATGGAAAGCACGCTCCAAGTCTATATCCGTCGATAGGCCGTCCTGCTTTTCTTCTTCCTCTTCGAAACGCGGCCTATCTTTGTGGGTTGGATAATCCGATTCCTGCCAATCCGGTCTCTTTAGGGGTAGGGGGGCCCGATCGCGACTTGGTCCCGATCCGGCCGGCTTCCCACTCCGGTCGTATCCGACTTCAGCTTCTTCTTCCTTAATTTTTTCTTTTATATCCATAATATGCATTCGTTAGGATCATGGTCGGAACCATGATCCTTCCTCGGACTATGGCGACTTGCACCATAGTCCGATCCGGCTCCATCCGTGTAGCGGCCGGCACTACAGTAAGTAGTACCGTAATCCCCCCCGGCGGAGCCTCTAGGGGAGTAACTTCTTCTTTAATGTCAACCTCGAACTCCCCCAATCCGAGGCGACCATCGCATCCTTCCATCTTCAGCAGCATTGGGGGCGATATGCTTTCCCCCAATGCACCCGACACAACATCGTCAACAAATTTGACAGGTTTAGGTCTTTCGCCCGCTAGGGACTCGCGGTGATATCCCTGGTTCGAATCCGGGCACGCGCACCATTGTGGTGTAGTCGCTCTCAGAAAATCTTCCTGAGACGCGAACACCCACGGGGGTCCCAGACGACTGACTATCGGAGGGGGTACTCCGTCAATCCGAGTCATGATCCGATCCGGCATCCGGCCGGCTAGATCGGTCACTTCCATCCGCTTGATCGTGACTGCTCGGATGTTGCATGTTGAAAGCTCACCTTGTGTACCCGTCAGTACTGGGTGGTTTGCTCTCTTGGTGGACCCTAGGGCGAAAAGTGTAAATCCGTCCAATAGGGAGATGAAGGTTTAGACTAGGGGTAGCTCCTGGGCGGAAACCGTCACCGGGGAGCTCGTCTGGCAATACACTTGAACTTTGTATAGTGCCGGCTGGACCGAGAATAATCAATCGACCAGCTAAACCAATAACAATGAAGGGCGAATCCAAATGTGTATGTAAAGTAGATATAACTCCACACTCTTCCACAGAAGGCCAAAATGTCACCACTTCCCAATACTTAATACCGTGTTCAAAACACGGGTGACTTGAGGTGAGTATACGAAGACGCCGCGACTCCCGGTCAGGGGACTTCCGGTGGGTTAACTTAACCTTCCCGGGCAAACCAATAGCAGCAAGAGGGGACCTTGTTAGCCCTCTTCTGTGAACCAATGAAAGCGACTTGTGTCTAAGAAAGCGAAACGTATACTGATTTATCCTATATCCAATACTCCCTTTTGTGTGACCTACCCCAAATAGCCCGGCTGACCAGTCGTGTGCCTTACCCGAAGCAGCCCGGTTAACTCCGATTTTGTGTACCCGCCTGGCTGGTACACCGAACCCAGCTGGTACCAGTCCGGCTGGTACATTGTACCCGGCGGGCTCGGCCGGGTAGCCATCCGTCCGAGCCTACTTAGCTGTGGGCGCTAGCAATTCCTTGGCATCTCCTCCGATCCGGGTGCCTCCTTCATCCACTAGAACACTCATCTTCCTTCAGGCTCCTTTCACTTATACCTTCCAAACAATCCGCCACCAATCCGCCCCTCGGCCGTCCAACGTCCGCGGTCGTCCCGTCCGCTTAGCCCGCTAGCCCAACTGTCCATACCTTCTATCACGTTCGTCCGGTCGAGTTCAACCTGGCGCCGTCCGGCCGCTTGTAGGTATGCTCGGCGGCGGCTATCCGGCGCCCACGCCCTTGGTCCGTATTTCTGCAAATCAGAATGCGCCCTCTGGAAAGTACTTCACATTAATTCATAAGTCACTTTACCACAGAGCCGTTGCTAAAGTTTGGGTGACCGTTTGTGGGTGAGATTTCAACTCAAACAAGAAGATGTTGCGTGGGTTCCCAAGGCCATTAGATCTCCATGAACCGCGACAGCCCCGTCTCGAGACACCACGACTTGGCCACTTTCGAGCGTCAGTGTGACCAGTGGCTGCGAGCGATTCGCGTTGATGCGCAAACAGCGCGTGTCACCTGCGTCCGTCTCCAAGAGGAATGATACCGCGTAACTGCTTGCGATTGGAAAAGTGGTAGAGGCAGTTACGGCTCAAGACGAACCATCGACGTACCGTCGAGAAACCACCCTTTTTTAGTAAGTAACCATTTATACCTGTGTCAGAAGGCCAAAGTTCCTGTTCTTCAGCAGTGGCCGAGCGAAGCTGTGCCACATGACATCTAAGAACACATTTATGTCCCGCTCATGTCCACCATTCGCCTTGAGAGATGGCCGTACACGGGTCCCCATTGGTAAATTAATCGCACCGACAGTGAGGTAAATGCAAATCTGGGCTGCACTCTTCTGCCACTCCATCCGATAGATATAACGTAATCGTGTCATCCATTTCACCTCGGGTTTGTTGAACGAGCCGACATTAATGTAAAGAACGCGCTGCTCTGTCACAATCAACATGTGCGTTAATTGAACCTTGGCCATTTTGATGACTCATCCGTTGCGCCCTCCTCAAATCCCAGACCAGCTAGCGAGGCTGCTGAGATCACCTTCTTCTTGGCCAGGCTTTGGTGTGGTGTTTACTCTGTACTAGCTCCTCTGCACTTTTGAATTGAACTTCAATCGATTTCTCTAGCAGAGGCCGTGCAAGCTCAGCTTTGGCATCTTCTGGGTAATGCCTAAGACGCATGATGATCTTGGCTGATTCAAGGTGTACAAGGTGCACATTTAAACACCAGAGTCGGTAGACAACGCTTGCGTATGACAGCATCCTCTGAAGCATTGCTACAACACCCCAAAATCCACCCATTTTCAAAGTGCAGCACCTCTAAAATTGCTGCTGACGCTTTTGACACGTGAAACATCAATAGTGACAACGTCTCCACACCTAAATTACTGACAAAATTTCTCCACATATTGAACTGCGTAGTAGTGTATGCGCGTCAGCACAGAAATTCGCGCATGGCTCGGTCAATCTCTTTGTCTGCACGCATCCAGCACGCAGCAGTTGATTGGAACGATTTAATTCTACAACGCCGATGGAGTCTTCAGGTACGCTCTCTTCGATAAGATTTTTTACAGAAGCAAATTTTCCCTCAAGAAGAAATTGTCGCGAGAGAAAATCTGCCAAAACCAAGGCCTCCGCTATATGTTTAGAGTGGAAGCATATACTTAATCGTGCGGATGCGCTTATTGTCAATTTCCGTTGTGGGAACATCTGATGACATCGGTTCTCCCTTTTGCTGTTGCTGTTCTTGAGACACCACTCGGTATTTTTTTCAAAGACGCCGGACAACAGCTTGCAACACTATCGAGAACATGTCCATATCAGCGTTTTTCGCAATTCGTTTAACGCAAAGCTTGCGTTCTAAGCTATCTTCGACTGTACATAAATTTCGATCGCACCTGCCGTAGGAAGCCGAGAAGCACAAATTGGTACAAACTGCGCTCATCAAATGGCGAATATATCAGCTTCAAAATTGCCTGTTCGTCAAAACTTTCACCAGTGAAGCTGGCAAATGTGAAAAAATGGCAAAACGGAGAAATATCGGAGAAACCTCGTCTGACTGTATCATCGAATTAAGTTGTAGGACCCAGTTATAATGATCATCCACCGCTGATTTTTCCCCCAGTTCCATTGAGTATCTTGCTTGGTTAAATCTCTAAGCGGACGTGATATCCGTGCAAAATTGCACATGAATCGACGGTAATACCCAGCTAGTCCCAGAAAACTCAGGAACTCCTTGCGACACGTCGGCGCTTGGAACGTTGCAATAGCATCAGTCTTCTTTGGGTCGACGCGCAGACCATCTTCGGAAACCATGTGCCCCAAGAATTCGATTTCCGTGTGACCAAATGCACATTTAGAGAGTCGAGCGTAAAGCTTCTCCTTGCGCAACACTTCTCATACCGTGCGAACGTGACTAACGTGGTCCTCCATTGTACGGGAGAAAATACATATGTCGTCAAGCTACACGACAACAATGTTCCTAGCTTATCGAACAACGTTCGCATAAGACGTGACCAGACACCAAATGGGTGCAACACACTATTGATACCTTTCTTTTTGGGTTCAGAAAGCCGTATACGGTCGACTTGATGGTAACACTACCATTTGATGATATCCTTGTGCAAGATCGAGAAGCGAGAAATACTTGCATCCAACCATGCGGTCGAATAGTTCTTCGATCAATGGCAAAGGATTTTTTGCCACGAGTGACATGCTTTTGAAATAGCGGTAGTCAATCACCCATCGAATGGGGATCTTCGAATTTCCGCTTTGTAGCCATTCGGCGCGTTTCGGAAACTTTTCGGTTTCCGGGTCCTTCTTTGGAATCCCAAAAATATTTAGAGACCCAGGGAGAGTTGGATACTTCAATCCATCCTTTCCGTATATTCTCTTCTACAAATTGTTGCAGGGCGTCCTGCTCAACCTTAGAAAGACGGAAGGGAGCACGGGAGCTCGGAACCACATCAGGCTTCATTTGAAACTCGAAGTTAGCTGATCGCGTTGGAGGCATTTCATTCGGGAGTTGTTCTTGAAATACGTCCTTATACTCGTCCAGAACAGGCTTCAACTCCTGCGGTATTTCCGATTGTTCAACGTTGGTCACCTTCAAGTGATATATCTCACTATATGCTCCAATTTTCAGCTTCCCTTGAAACGTCGGACCATCTACGTCTTCAAAATTCGTGTTGTGTCTGTAACTTCAATCTGTTGCGTACGCCAATCAATCTGTGGATTATACTTGGTGAACCATGGCTGACCAAATATCACGTCATGTGTATCCGGTAGGTCCCATTCCGTGAACGGCATCTTTGGGAACTCCATACCTTCGATACCAATGGTATCTTCCACTCTCTTTGTGGGCTGACCCGATGTCCACGTTCCATCAAAACGACGTGCTTGCACCTTTTGTGCACTTAGCACTTTTGTTGCCAAACCGGGTTTGATTAGGTTTGTTAACGCGCCAGAGTCAATTAAAATCTTGACTGATTTGTCTCCAATGACACCATTACGCACAAGAAGTCGACTCTGCGCTGGCACGTCCAAACTAGAGCTGCTTGACTCTAAGCTAATAGGTTCTCTCTTGGCCTTCTGTTGGACCTTCACGACATTGATCGTGACACGATCGTAAACAAATGTTTCCTGTCCCTCATCACGGCTGTCCATATTGTTGACATGCTGACGAGTTGTATGCCTCTGAATACTCCGGCCTGAACGATTATTTCCTCTATCATTACGTGTTCCTTGATTATTACACTGTGCGGAGCGGTGATTCGGTCTACCGCACTTAAAGCACAAATTTCGGCGGCGGCATTCGTCGCGAGACGGAATCTGCACGTTGCTAATGTCCATGACTTTTCGACCATTGTTCGATCGATATCGACTACTGTTTTCGTACGACCTATATCTTGGTCTATCGTGCGAGTTTCCTCGGGAGTATCGCTGCGGATGAGAGCGGTCAAAGTCCAACGTAATCGTAATAGCTTCGGACAGTGTTGTACAGCGGCGGTATTGAACCTCTTCTCGCGTACGACCTGTAAGTCCACGTAGGAAGTACATGATCTGGTCTAGGTTGCTCATTTCACGGACTTGCGTGACTATGTGCTCTCTCAGATTGCTCATATCTTCGCGTAGGCGCTCTTGTAAGTCAGCAGGAACGAGTTCACGTTCGACTTTGCTGAAGAAATCGTCCACGTTTGTGATGTACTGTTTTTGCATCACATACCACTAAGTAGCTCCTTGCTTCAGTGTTCCACCTAAGACGGCAAGTATCCTTTGTGAAATCTCTCGGCTTTTCCAGTCCACTCCTCTTGCGAAGAAGTACTGCTCCACTTGCTCCTTGTAGAGTTGGAATGATTCGTCCAATTTACCTCCATACGTTGGAAGCTTCACACACTCTAGCTTGATTTCCGATAACTGTCGGGACTTGTGAAGTTCCTCAAGTAACTGCGCTTGTTTCTCCATGGTTGTAACCATAGAGAGCGGCAGCTGTGCATGCTGATCGGAAATCATGGGGGTGGACATTATAAACTAATGCAGTTATTAACTGATTAAGGGATATTAACGCTAAGTTACAGGTGGGAAATTGAACTGGATTCTTCTTCTTTTCTAGGATGCTTCTCTTGACAGCCTTCGGTCCGGGTTTCAAGGACGTTTTCGACTTGGCGGTCGGTTGTTGGCGGGCGGGTATTACTTTGTACCCCGGCAGCCCAGAATAAGGAACTCGGGCGGTTTGTCTCTTGTCCGGGTTGCTTACGCAATTGACGGGTCTTGAACCGAAGTGCTGACCTTCCGTTAACCAAACTGACTTATTACCGAAACGAGACGATTTATAGCCAATTAAGGCAACGATAGCAATAACGGCGGCAGTACTATTGACCCGGTAGGATTTACAGCCAATGAATAGGAGTCTCTGCCCTCAAAAAGATTGGGACTTACAAATGGGCTCTCCTAATCACTGCTCTTGAGCGGCGGCGGTGCTGTGGGGACGGCAAGCACGGCGAAGACGGCGGTGCAGCGGGGACGGCAAGCACGGCAAGGACGGCGGTGCTGCAGGCGGCGGTGGTACGGGGACCAACAAGTGTTACCAGATGTTGGGGCCTGGAGCTTTACTTGGTATATTTAAAACTGAAAGTTTAGGTCCTTAGTTCGCTACTCTTAGCTACCTCTGAGCATATGTTCTAGAAGCCTTACGGTGACGTCATCTAATGACGTCAGACTGTGACGTCATTGTCTATCTAATCTGTATTCTGCTGTGTATACTTAATGACGTCATTGTTTTTATACAATATAAATTATTTTTGTGTAACACTAACCCGGGTACATGATATATCAGGTCGCCCGTACCCGGCGGCCTGACATACTTTCTCTGTATTTATACTCCAATATGTGAGAGTGTATGATAGATCACCCTCCTGAAAGCTCCATAGACGCTCCCACATTGTTTAAGATCATGAACTTCTTTATGACTGCTGACGTGGGTTTCTTGGAGGATCCACACAATGGGTTGGTTCTTGGCTCTATGTTGAAAGCCCCCGTTTACCCGACTCGTTGCCTTTAATCCACTTACATTTTGTGGTTTTTTTAATATCGCCGTCCAGTATATTTCTTCGGCTTTGTCAGTGTGTTTGCTCATACTGCTTTTTCATTCGTCTCGTATACATGTGCGTCCATACAAGTTGCCAGCAGCTAGTCCGCTCGCCTCTTTTCCTCGGGTGAGTGGCTGCTTCGTGAAGTTACTCATGATGGATCCCGCGCTTGATATGACCTGTACTGAGGCATGTGGAAAAGATGTGCACGACCGACTTCGAGGTCACAGTGGTAGATCCCGAGCCATACGCATTACCATAGCCCTTGACTTGTTTTAACGCTGTTTAGTGTGATACACGTTGATGTATTCCTATTGGATCTTGATCTGCTAATATCGTTATTTATTTATGGTATATTAAAGCGCAAATGATATGGTACGCTAGTGCCCGTTTATTATTGGCATCACATATCCGCAGGATATCCAGGTTTCCATAATTTTGCCCTTTCAGTTTTAACTAGTCACCTTAACTATCTGCTGCTGGTGTCATTGCTAGCGTAGTCTTATCCGATAAGGCTGCCATCCTTGCTTCCATCCACGTTTTTGTCCCTTTGTCTTTCGCTTGAATTTTATGCATGCGTAAGATTTTGTGGTGAAGCGATCTGACAAAAAGTTGAGAATAAGGTGGACCACACATGAATGTTGACTGGTGACGATGGGAACACCCGTCAAGATGGGACAGTTGATGGGTGGGACATGCTGATTTCGCATACTATGAAAGACGGTTGACAACGGGCTTTCGTAATGTGAAGGGATAAGCCAAATACCGTTACTACGCCTGGTCCCGGATATTAATGAAATGGCGAGGGTCACGATCCGATCGGGATATTGCGTGTTAAGTGGAGTTCACGTGGATGTATATGGCGAGATCGACCGAGACAAACTGGAGATACGGCATCAATGGCGAAGTAACATATCAGGAACAGCAGAATCCAGTTATCGGGATGAGCTACGAACGGTATAGATGTTGAAGTTGGATGTGATAGGAAATTCCGGCCCGATCGGCCAAGCCAACCGATCATGCCCCAAAATACGAAGATCAGATGTGAAATGGAATGGGGCATGTGAAATGGCGTGTCGTGCGAGTGATGTCAAGTCAAGGCAAGTGATGATGACCGGTGGATTTGTCCAGGGATGATGTGAGAAGGCCCGATCAGGCCCGATCGGCTGAAATCGATGTGATATGGTTACCCCGACAGCAGGGGATGGAGGTCAGGAGTATGGCTGAGCGGGCGAATAAAGTCGTTGGGATGGTGACCCAGAGAGTTTCCGAAGTGATCAAGGGCTGATCGCCCTGGTCACTGCCCGATCATTCGGCTGATCGCTATGCCGATCATGATCGGGGCTGATCAGCCTCAAACCGGCGTCCAGAGGCGAAGGCAGGTGAAGTTCTCAGTAAAGTCGGGCTGGATGTGAAGTGAACAAGTGTTAGAAGGGCAGATCTCAAGTGGTTTCCAAGTTGTTTATCGAATATCGGGATGGTTGAAGATCGTTATAGAAGTCCGGCCGTGATCAGGGCTGAAGTGGTATAGATCAGCTTGAAGGTGCAGCCAGGATGGGTAAGGTGGTGCTATGCAACCGTGCGACGAAGTGAACAGGGTCGAAGTATAAATCAGGCACATGAGTTGGTGTATGGTACACTAGGTATAGGACACTGTATATATAATAACAGGTTTTGATTTTCCCCCTAAGCAAAGAGTCGCTCCGCCACGTGTCGCGGTCATTGGGAGCACAGGGTTAACTAGTCGCCTCTTGCTCAACTTAATTCCCGTTTAAGACGCGTTTAGATGCATTTTGGCTTACCGGAAGACCCCCGACAAGTTTGTTTAGGTGATCAAGCCTCTCCGCCCACGCGCACGTGTTTAGAACACGTTATTTATATTGAAAAAGGTTTTGTGGAATAATGTTTGTGGATTACTGAGGAAGATCGTGGTTTGATCGCGTTTTTCTTGGTTTCTCGTTGTCTCTTGTTCTTATTGGCTGGCCTGATCGGACTAATTTTTCCCGATCAGTGCCTAGATACTGAAGTTAAGTATCAACCCTGACTCGTTCTCCGGTGAAGATTCCCACCCGAGGACACCCCCGTCTCGAGAAGGTCATCCCCTCCGACCTAATCAAGACCATCGTTTTCGTCACCAAGTCCACCTGAGTGAGTGTAACCACCCCCGATCAATGGGTACACAAGGTGAGATGAAGTTAAGTATGGATTCTATCGCACATGATGACCGGTCGGATGACCGGGAGGATCAGATCAGTCACCATAGTGGTGATTCATCCGATTCTGATGGCGATCAGGATCAATGGAGTACACCCTCCGATAGTTGGTCGTCCGGGCCAGTGGGTATCCGGATTCCACCCAAGACTTCCGTCCTTGATTTGGAAATCGGCCCCACCACAATGGTGCGCGTGTCCGGATTCGAATCAGGGATATCACCGTGATTCCTTTGATAATGAAAAAGATGTGAAAATCAAAATGGAGGAAACTTTTTCAGGTGTATTGGAGGAAGGCGTATCGCCTCCGATGCTGTCCAAACCTAAAGGAAACGATGGTCGACCTGGTCTGGTGAAGTTCAAGGTCGAAATTAAAGATGAAACAGATCCCCATATGGCCCCGATCGGGGCCGATCTGGGTTATAGTAAAATCAACTATAATCCGGAAAAGGATCGAGGTGCTGACCTCGATCCTATGCATCAGAAGAAAATGGAATAAGAAAGAAAAAACATGGGGGCGGATCAGTGTGATCCACCTAAAAAATTTGCGAAACTGAAACCGAAGATCTTCGAAGAAGATGAAGAGAAGACCGAACCAGCTGAAAAGACCACTGTTCAAGATGAAGAACGATTGTTTTATCTTCAAGAGTTTCACAAGTTCCAAGCTACCAACCGAGTGATGAAGATCATTAAACCCAAGATCATCGGGAAGCTTGAAGGTCGGGCGACCAGGCCGGTTATCACAGGCAGTCAACTCGATCTGATCAGGAACCTCTTGGCGTAGATCGACGAAGTTGGTTTCACTACTGGCGCGTTCGACGCGAATATGCTGTTCGATCTAGACCAAGGGACGATCCGAGAAGCTTGGACAACGCTGTGTGATCACTTTGCCTCTCTACTCGGGGCGAACCCCGTGGTCCAGTCGCCGATCGCGGATCCTTCACACCGATCACAGTTGGTTGAATATCCTATGGATATTGAGTCAATATATCAATCGTCATCACAGCTGGAGCGGACTCCACCGACTCTCGGTTGGTAGTAACGGTACGCACGTTGGGCCCGAAGGGATCAAGCAGCATTAGACCCCCAAGATCGAGTCGCAGAACAGGAAAAGGAAGCCCGAACCTGGTCGAGTCGGATCAGACGACAGTTTTGAAGATTCTTAAGAAGTTGCACAGAACAATCCGACTCCCAACGGTAGCCCTACCAGCATACCAGAAGTTCCAGAGCAAATGCGAACCATGTTCGCGACTATGATGAATCCATTTGTGGGTGAACAACGCGGATTACCTCAGTACACACCTGGGCAAGGACAACCATGGCAATCGATACCAAACATTAACCAATCCACTGCTAAACCAGTCAAGAAACCCGTGGATGTGGATATGGAATCTGTTCGATCAGCCGGAATTGTTCAATCAGTATACCAGGTCGGTCACCAAGATCGACTCCATAAATCACCTCCACGTAGTGATGTAGATATGGAATCAGACGGAGGGATCAGTCAACATTTTGATCCGGATGATTTGGATATGGAGATGCCTCGCAGGGCAAATATGACCTCCGCGCAGGCATTTGACAGTGACTCTTGAACAATCACTCGAGTCCGGATGTCGGCGATCTCGGAATTAAAAGACTTCACCGGCAAGGATATGGACGATGATCAGGCGAGAGTTTGGTTGAAATCAGCCTTCTTGAGAGATAAGACACCGGAGGGTGAAAGATGTCTGATTTTCGCTGATTTGATGAAGGTCCCGGCCAAGAACTGGCTTAAACAGCTGAGCCGAGGAGTACGTTTGAAGTGGCCTTAATTGTGTGAAGAATTTGAAGAGCAATACTGCAACTCAGGGGTATCTGTCGCCAGACAGTATTACCATATGAAGAAAAGATCCGATGAAACACCGATTGAATACTTACACCGTTTGAATGTTGCTGGTCTGCGCGCGAAAATGCCGATCAAGGACCCACAATATCCGAGTATAGCTCGCGAGCATGTCGAACACTTTATCGGCACTTTGGACAATCGCGATTTGGCTGATCAGTTAACCCTGCTCCGTATAAGCAATTCGGAGCAATTGGAACTAACCCTGAGAACGCTGCAGCGGGCCAAAAGTCGACAACCCAATGTCGAGGGAGGATCGAACCGGTACCGGTCGAATCCACACCCGGACCAGGGCAAGATACCAGCGGCACGACCAACCAGGGCGATTCGGACGATTACGACGAAATCGGACAGTTCCAGTTCGGAAGAAGAAAGTGGTCAATCAAGTTTAGGCTCGGATGAGGAGCAGTATCGTCATATCTTTACGACGGAACCAGTTTTCCGTCCGAGATCATCGATTAATGGCATGGATGGACGAAAATCTGGTGAGGCTCAACCTTATCAGGACCGACCTCGCAAGAAATGCGTGCATTGTGGGTCGACTAAACATGGAGATCGTGATTGCTGGAAGAGAATCACATGTGAAAAATGTGATCGTAAAGGTCACCCTTCGTATCATTGTTTTTCGTATGTAAAAGCTGTGGGAAGATTCAAGATGCCGGTGCGTGCCCTATTGAAGAATTTTTCAATCAGATGCACAAGTGGTATGTGCCGACTAAACATGCTGGCATGCTCCCACCAGATGTCGAGAAAATGTTAAACTAGATCGCTCGCCAGGTTGGAATCTGGTTCGAGCCGAGCGATCTACGTTCTGCATCTATGCATATGTCGGTAGCGGAAATAAGTTTGAAGAAAAGGAGATAACTAACAATACATGTTCTAATTCAAATTGCATCGATCGATGTCCGATTCACAGTCTCAGAGTGGATGAATATTCCCGTTCGGACGTGATCATGGAGTTGGATCTACTGCCCGGCGAGTCCCGAGGATACTGGAAGTATCACTCTCCCGACAAGTGGTTTAAACAAGCAAAAGCTAATGGGAAGATTAACAACAAAACGACCACTATTCTATTTGACGCTGGAGCAGAAGTCTCAATCATCGACTCCGCCTTTGCTCGTAAGGTGGGATGTCGTATAGACAGTACCCAGAGGCAAGAATGTGTTGGGATCGGCGAAAGTTGGTATATGACTGAAGGGCGATCACGTGTAAAAATCACTCTGGCAGGCTCCCTTGTCTACTATTTCAACGCTTGGGTTGGCCGGTTAGCCGGTCAAGACGCGATATTGGGAATGGATTTCATGGTACCAGCCGGTATACGGCTCGACCTGTCTCATGGAACCCTGACTCTGCCGGATGAGGTGCAGATTCAGTTATCCGGCCGACGCCCTTTATATGGTACTCATGTGCGGATGCTTAAAATGGGTCAGTACGAAAACATCGAGGTAGCCCGATCAGTCGACGTGATGATTCGGCCGAGCGATCGGCAACAGAAATTGTGGCTAACCCGTGGTGAACGATGGGTACCAACGTTCGTAAAGGGTGTCGGCAGATCAAGTTACATCAGGATTACAAACATATCTGATCAGCCGCTAATCGTTCACGAAGACATGATCCTAGGGATGTGGTTACCCGAAGGGAAAGTACCTCGACAGATTGGGTATGTCTCAGTGGGATCACGAAGATATATTGAATGGCAAAATCTGGCTTATCAAGCCACCACAGACCTGATCAGTGACGAAGACTTAGCAGACGAAGATACCTCACCTATGGTTGAGAAGCCGGAATATGCTACGCCGACTAAGCTGCTGATCAGGAGACCGTCGGTCGAAGCGACAGGGGAAAGCCGGGTCAAAAAAAGGTCCACAAGTTTTGAGTATTATTAGACCCGGCTCACCGAAAGCAGCAGGTCCAGAGAGCGAAAATGATGGTGACGAGTTCACAAACGATCCTGAGGAGAAAAAGGAGGATGAACCTGCAGAAGTCGTAAGGACGAAGGTGAACCCGAAGTAGATCACCAGTCGGATGACTTACAAGGGGCGACCCAAGATAATGCCGAACCGGAGGAAGTAGATCCGGTAGACGAACAAGTGTGTATACATGAAGGTGGTGATCAATACATTGATGGTATCGAGAAGCAGATGGCAGTTTTGCCGGAACTATCACCCAATTTACCCGAGGTCACCCTGGAGGATCTACAGGTCGGTGATCCCGAAGTGAACACTCCCGACCAGATCGATCAACTAAAGAAGGTCATCTGGAAAAGGCGCCATTTATTGATTGGGAAGGGTAACGTCCTACCCCCAGCTGCTTACGGAGCTGTTTGTTATATAGACGTTGGAAATGCGAGACCGATTGCTCAACGTTGTCGCAAGGTCGCGCAACAATACCGGGAAAAGTTATCCGATTCGATCAAGGGCTTGTTGAGTACAAAAATCATCCGGCCTTCAACATCGCAGTGGGCGTCACCGATTGGGATTGTGATAAAAAAAGAACGGGTCAATATTGAACTTTGTTTCGACTACAGAATGGTGAATCGCCTCACGAAGTGTATGGTCTATCCGATGCTCCTAATCAATGCTTTGCTCGAAGATCTGGACAAAGTTTTATGGTTTTGTTCGCTAGACATGGCTAGTGGTTTCTGGGTGGTTTCAATGACTGATCGTGCTCGAGAGATTTCGGCTTTCGTTACTCCCTTCGGTCTTTTTGAATGGAACCGGATGCCGTTCGGTGTAAAGAACGCTCCACAGATCTATCAGAGATTGATCGACAATGCTCTCTATAGATATTTCCAGATCAGTGCCGAACTAGAAGCCATTGATCTACATGACGTGTTTACGGAGGGTAAACCGGACCAAGATCAGGGACGATCAGTTTTGGGAAGGCGATCATATATAGACGGCATCTTGGTTACGGCAACATGATGGAATTTACTATGTGATAAGGTCGAACGACTCCTTTATACTTGCGAACGTTGGAATTTATAGGGTTTAGGGTTTAGCAACCCAAGGTTGCTTACATTGGCCATAATGTGTCGATCCAGGGTTTTGAAGCAAACCCGAAAGATTTGGGCGCTCTCAGTAACCTTCCTTTTCCCCAATCACTGAAGGCTATGCAGTCTTTTCTCGGATCTCTGAATTATTATAGCCGGTTTATCGAAGACTTCTCGATATATTCTGCTATATTATACGAGTTGAAGGAAGTGGATTATCATGGGCTGCGAGAGCGTGATCGAGTCGAAAAGTCACTGAGTGAGACTGGTCGTGAAACCGAAGTCAATGAATCGAATCTCAAGACTGGATCGCTGATCGATCGAACTGTGCCAGGGTCAGAAGGTCATATGGAACGAGCTATGGTAGCTCTCAGTATGTTGAAGGCGAAGATGATTTCGACTCTGATACTGAAGCATTTTGATCCGGAAAAGATTCCCGTGGTGAATTTATACGCCAGTAAATGGGCAATATCAGCCGCACTAGTCCAAGATCACGACGGAGTATATTGTCCAGTGACGTTTACAAGCCGGACATTAAAACCGAACGAGGTCAATTATGGCATAGTGGATAAAGAAGTGCTGGCACTATTACGCATATTGGATGTCTTTTATTCTATGCTGGTGACCAGATCGATCAAAGTATTGTCTAGGCGATCTACCCTGGCTTGGTTATTGTCTTCGAACGGAATAGACGGAAGACTGGGGCGATGGGCAGCGCTGTTATCTCAGTGGACTTTGGAGATCATCAAATGCACCAAGGGTGAAGAAGAAATTCTCGGTACGCTAGCAGCCAGTATCACACCCCGATCAGAAGTCGATGAAGCTCTGATCGAGGTCGCTCCTCGGAAGCAACCGCGAGAATCAATCATTATACCCCCACCGATCGTCGGCTCGGAGGAAAATCTGATCGTTGTAAGCTTCGACGGATCAGCGAGCGTGAAGAAAGGCGTAGGGGCATATAGCGCGTTGTTGTGGAAATTGCCGGAATGGACTGTCATATCTGCTGGTTCAGACTATACCCCGGGCATCACAGTCAATGAAGCCGAATACCGTGGTCTGCTGCTAGGTTTGGATCTCCTGCAAAAGCAAAAGAGTGGAAGGGTAATCATATGTGGAGATTCAAATCTGGTGATCCGGCAGATCACTGGAGAAATCAATTGCAAGGCTCCGCGTTTGAAGTTGTTGAATGATCGTGTTATGAAAGCTCTACGTAGATAGCCAAGTCATGACCTCTTACACGTGAAACGCGACTGAAACAGGAGTGCGGATCACCTAGCCACGATGGCCATGCGTGATCAGACTGGATCGATGATTACCGATCAAGCATTGATGGAGGAATTGGTCGAGATTAATAGGTTGCCCGAGCTGATTCATTTTGAAGATAAACAGGAAGCAGAACAGGTCTCGATCATGACGAGGTCACGAGCCAGATCAACACCCAGCAGGCCACTTTCTCGAGAAAGTCTAACAGAAGAAATAGTACAGGAGATGCGGATTGAAAGAATTCTCAAGGCACAAGACGAAGAAAAATGGATCGTTGATTTGAAGGCTTTTCTGAATGGAGATTTGGAGAAATTGAGCCAGAGTGAAGCAAAAGACTGTGTTAAGATCGCGTCCAGCTATGAGATTGACGAAAACGATTTGTTGTTTTACTATGTTCAAGCTGATCAGGCCGATGCAGATCTGGACCGATCAGCAAGACTTGTGATTCCGGAGATCTTACAAGCAGATATCTTGCATCCTTATTACGTCAGTTTAGAGGGAGATCACCAGGGTGTGGGTCGGACATACCACAGGATTCGCAAACATTTCCACTGGAGAGGTTTATATCGAAGTTTCCAAACGTTTGTCGGAAGATGTACAGATTGCGAAACCGGGAAGGGTATGCCGAACATCCGAGGTAGATCACCTGGAAATATCCAGGCGACCTACCCCTTCCAAGTGATAGCGATGGATCACATACCGTCCTTGCCGAAATCGTTCAAGGGCAATACAGAACTGCTGATTTGGACTGATTTGTTCACAGGATTGGTGATCGCAAAATCGTGATCTACCCGAACAGCCCCACAAGTCGCCTGCAGTTATGTGGAATGTGTTTTTAGGCGGTTTGGAGCAAGTGATGTGATCAGGCACGATCGGGAACCAGGTTTCATGGCTGAAGTTTTTCGATCGTTTAATCAGATGCTTTGTCAGAAACAAAGCGCGACCATGGCCTACCGTCCGCAGACGAACGGCAAGGCCGAGCGCATGGTGCAGACGCTAACCAGAGCTATTAAGATGTATGTCGCGGATTCCGCTCAACAAGATTGGGATGAGTATGCAGAGAGACTGGTGTTTGCGTTGAATTCTTCTTTCGATCGGATCAGGGGAGATACTCCGTTCTACTTGGCGTATGGTTGGGACCCCCGATCTACCATCGAGTCGGTGATCCCTGTTGGATGCACCCGAGGTCGAGATCGCGAAGCTCGTCGATGGCGTATGGGACTCCAACGTCACTACCAACATGCGCGGGAGCAAGTCAACGAACGATTGCGGAGGGCCATCCAAGAAAGAGCTGATCGGAACAATGAACAGGCCGATTCGCATAATATCGTGCCGGGATCAAGGGTTTGGCTTTACTTGGATCGCGTGAAAGAAGGATATGCCAAGAAGTTAGCACATCTGTGGCATGGACCGTTCCGTATAGCCGAACTGATAGGTGATCATGCCGCTCGGTTGATTACTGCAGGTACCGATTACGGAATTTTCCCGATCGTCCACTTGTCGAAGCTGAAACTGGTTCGGAAATACCCTGATCGGCCTAAAACCAGGCTGTCATGCGATGATCAGCCAAGGTTTGACTTCGACGAAGCTCTCTTACCCGAAGACAGTTGGGAAAGAAAGGTGGACCGGAACGAATTTGAAGTGGAGAAGGTTTTGGATACCCGATCAGGCAAGAGGACCCGATTTGGCCGAACCCATCGTGATTACTTGGTTCGGTGGAAGGGTTATGACGATCCCGAGTGGGTAGATGAACGTGATCTGAGCTGTGGAGCTCTACTAAGAGAATTTGAACGTG
>MIQA02023904.1:0-10065 GCA_001887855.2 Sclerospora graminicola
AACAACGCCGAGGGAATTACCAACCCCCGCCGCCCCTGATTGATAATCAGGGGAACAAGCGTTACATTCTCGAGCACTTACTATCGAAGCGCTCGGTTCCCTATAAGGAGGGGCAGCGTACCGAGTATCTGGTACGCTGATTGGGATATTCCCAAGCGTTTGACTCTTGGGAACCGATTGAGGTGCTAAGGGCAGATGCCCCTGACCTCCTGCAGGAGTTTGAGAAGGAAACTTCTCCTCAAACTCAAAGAAGCGTCAACACTAGGTGTTGATGGCTGCAAAGCTTCGGTACTAGGTACCGATGCTTTAAAAGCATCAATGAGGCTCTTAACACTAGCGGGTACTGAGAAACCTCGGTACCCTCTTAGCTCCTTATCAGTAAGACGAGGAGCTCCCGTGGGACAGCAAGGACACTTCATTGTAGAAGGAACTCCGCAAGAGAGTCCTTCTTTAATGCAAGTAAAATGGATAAACTCCATTTTACCTGAGCGTCAGTGCTTACGTGATTTTTTCTCACGTAATCGTCGGGACCTTTGTTGTAATTTTCAACAAAGGCATTCCAACTTTGAGTAAGAGCGTCTTTATCGTCCCTATTCTTGCGCGACCCTTTCCGGTTCGTGTAATAACGAGCCTGATAGAAAAGGTCGATGAAGTACCGACGTCTATCGTCGGTACTGCGATCAAAATGATGATTGCGAAGACCTTCGCAATCATCAAGCGCGTTATGTCAAATAATGGATATTTGACAATCGGCTTGGTGTGCCCACCACTTCCGGGCGCAAGCGTCCATGCTGGGGTCCAAAACCCCACTTTGTACGGAACATGGCGTTCCGTACAACATGGTGATTCAGAAGCAGCGTAAGCCGCTTCTGCGCGTTGTTTCTTGGCAGGTGGAGCACCACCTGCCACCTCAAAGTCGTCTTCGCTACGACCAGGCGAATGACGAGGACCAGGAGGAGCCTTACGCTCCTCATACCACCGTTTAACGGAGTTGTCGCTGTCGTAATCGACGGCATCAGACTCTACTTCGCCATCACTTAACGGCGAAGCAATTTTAGCGGGCTTTACCTCGCTAGAATAATTGGCAGGGATGGTATCGTCCTCGTCCTCATTCTCGGAGTCAGATGACTCTCCGAAGAGGTCATTGGACTTCTTCTTGGACACCCGCCTTGCGGCAGGTGAAGACACGGAAGATGTTGCATTCGCGACATCTTCTCGTCCTCTCTTAGACACTGCTTCCGCAGCGTCTACAACGAGAGCCAATGGGTCTATCGGCTTTGTCTTTCTCTTCGACTCTACATTCGTAGCGTCAGCATTCGATAACACCTCTGCTCGTGATGCAGAGGTGGTGGCTGCTTTTGCAGTATCGGCAGCGCCCTTAAGAGCGCCGCTGCGTTTGTTGACCATTTGTTCTTATGGTCAGAAATGAGTTATAACAGAATATCGTTATGACCAACAAGTGCCACCATTCGATTGGCAAATATTACATTTTATTATTGGCCAACCAGCTTGAGTGGGGGGTGATGTAATGGGTGCCATTACATAAGTGATATTTAAGTAGAAATATCACAGTTCAATTTCAGACTTAATGTCTGAATGTGAATATTAGGATTATAAGTTGTTATAATCCACTTTGAAAACAGATTCTGATATCATTATCGAATCTAACAAGTAATCTAATGATAGAAATATCATTCAGACCAGCTTTATACTACATGTTTGTATGATTAGTTTAGCTTTAATTATAGTTATTAACTCTAAACCACTCATAATATATTCACTCTTAAACTTACCTTCTAGCACACAAGTAGCCTTAAGTATATATATTATTAATATATATACTTAAGTGATAGATTAATTAATAAATTAATTAGTCTTTATTAACGTTTATCTAAGGTAAACTAAGGAGGACCAAATTTACATTTGGTCCTACTAAATTGCACGCTTCCTCACTGCAATTATTACAGTGTAAGCCAATAACAGCTAGCCTGTTACACCCTAAGTGTGCCTACGGCAGGCGACAAGTAGGCATCTTCCATTGAAGAAGAGCTGGTATCGGGGAATTTGAACGATGCGACTTCAGATGACCATCATTGTCCGGAGCTGGCAGATGATATGTTCATGTCGCGAGCAAGAGGTACTGTTAATGGATGAATTGGCCAACGTTGGGGAACACAAGCTATTCATCGGGAGTTCGGGGAAAGGTAACAGCCACTTTCGCGGTGCGAGGGAAATTCAACAGGCGGATGAAGTGATCAGGTCAGGATCAACTGCTAGGACAAGTGTACCGTTGGTTGGTGATTTAATCGCTGGTAAATTGACCAGATTGTCGATCATGGGCGGATTGTAAAGGATTCCGACGGGATCGAAGTGTTATTCTCTAGGAAGTGGCGGTGGATATATCAAAGCTTCTATTGTAAAGGATTTGTGTGAAAAACCCGTCGTATGTCCAAAAACTCAAGATATTGTCGATGGTTTGGTTGACTATGGAGCCAGGCACTTGTATTCAGGATATCAAGGTAAAGGCAACCCACGTCTAAGAGCAAGGCAGCATATTTGGGACTCGAAGGCAGTTGTTAAGTTGGGACAGCATGTGAGCAAAGAAACTGATATAGTTGGCCAACGGGTTGCCGCAAAGAGTGACCAAGGACATGCTGATAGAGATGAGGATTGTGGATATGACCCCCAAAACTAAGAGACGGAAGAAGTAGCTGTTCTACGGGATATTACGAAGAATGAAGAGCAGGCGTAGAAAAGGCAAGTGGAAGTTTCGCACAAAGTGCCAGATGGATTAAAAGAGAAACATGTAGAGAATGTGATTAATTTGATGGAGCCTCGCGATTGCGATAAAATGCAAGTACTGACTTCTAGACGTCAAGAACCACAACATATCAATGGCAACAAGCCCTTATTTTCAGCATGTTTTTGCCTGATTGAATTACATTTCCGCTCACTCGAATATGCGACTGGTGCAGCGCTCATACCGGTTCTGTAATGGGTCGCGGCGGGCGAAGCAACATCAAGAGCAAGAATGCCAACCCCAAGAAGCATATCTACTAATAGCACACCTACCAGCTTAGAATCATGTCATCTTTAAAATCAGTCCGATAGTATAAATATCTTCATCATTTTTATCTTTTTCCGTATCTGCTGCTTTTGGCACTATCTCATTTTTTACCAACAATTTTTTACAGCCGTTCTTCTTCTTTTACTTGAGTTCAATGGACTAATTGTTGCGGATCGACAGTTCATCTCCAAAAAAAAAAGTTTAATTTTTCATCGTACGGTACCTCCTCAATTACCCTCGGCAATGAAAAGGAAAAACAATCAGGCCAAAATAGCGACGGCAGTGGCCTGCAGCGAGAACCATCAAGCGTAAACAAGTACATTACGACATAGCTATACACTCGCACGACCACCCACTCGGTAATTGTCTTTGCAAGAACTTTGCTCGTCTGGCGTAGCATTTCATGCTCGTTAAATGAAGAAGCAGAAAACAGAGTGGGTCGGCATTCCGCCGAAATCTACTGTTAATATGGTGTGCACAAAAGTCGAAGTGCGCTAAGATTCCAGTAAAAGTTTAGGGCGACATGCCTTATCTTATAGGGTAACATATTACCTCGTAGATACGTCGTCAGTACAGGCTGGGCTGCAGAGCATTTTTGCAGCTTATTGACCAGAAAACAATCCCAACCATGACGAAACCGCATGTGGCTGTCAATAATTTTTCACCCCGCCGTAGCTTCTGTGCATGGGCGCGAGCCACGCATGGACCCGCAGCCTCTCGGTAGCTCATCAAATGAACCCGAACCTATTTAAAGAGTACTCCCTCTGCAAGTAAGATCGTCATCAAGCAAATGGCAACAAACACTTGGTCCAGAAAAGTTGTTTATGCTAGCAAATTATCGACTGTGTGTCTACACTCTGAAACGCGATAACTGGGGATTGCGACAAAAATGGAAGCTTCATTTCATGGTCAAGTCTGTTTTCGATTCTTGAGGAGAGAGGACATTGTAGTGATGTCATTCCAGTTTTCGACTTTTGCGTCTGGTTCGATGAATGTTTGAGCGTTTTGCCGTAATACCATACGGCCAAAGCCTTGCGATCGCCGTACGTTGGCAGCACCTAATGCTCAACATCTATACTCGTATCCAGCTTTGGTGCTACATCCCAGTGACAAGAATGCATTAGTTTTGAGTGCTTCAAATGTACACGAAGATAACCACTATGCCCAGGCTCAAGTAATATACGCATGTGACGAGACGAACAAGGTCTTCATTAAATAGCACACCCCTTTCATTCCTTTGGGCGTTCGAGTACTAGTATGTGTCAAAATGTTTAACTAACCGAGCTCCATTACTTTGCTGACATAAATATGTATACGTCACGAACCTCACGTCAGAAAACGTATTATCTATTTTCGAACAATTACGTACAAAAAATGCTAACTGCGTAGATACGACATTGCGCTCGAGAGAAATCTTTTTTAGCTCAAACACCAGCGATTCCACCGGTTGGCGTAGATACGAAACAGCGGCGCTGGCATTTGTATCACCACCCTTTAAATCACTTGGCGCCTTAATCCTAAGGATTTTATCCCCACGCACTGCTCGATCGCTACACACATTTTCACCAGCGCCGATCCTTGCTTCGTGAAAAATCTCGCTTTGTGCCAGTTCTAATAGTGTATCTCTTACCGGTAACGCGCTCTGTCGTCCCAAAACACTCTCCTTCACCACAAAACCAGAAGACTCGGGATACCTTAGCGCTGGAAATTCGTTATAATCAGTGCATGCAATTGCCAAACTATTGCAATTCTAGTAACGTACTGAAAAGCCCCGACGGACTCAATTTAGATCTGGCATTCAGAACAAAATCTTGTTCTTGATTCACTTTATCAACTGAAAGCTACGAATTGGTACCTTGCTAAACAGGCTGAGGGCACTTGAAGATGGTAATATCAGCAACCTATCTCCGAGCAAAGCCTCTACAAGCGCTTTCACCTCTGGTGACAATGTGTTTAGCAACGTCTTTTTTTGAACTCATCTCGAACATCTTGACCCTTCTTTTTAGTCGTGCTATTCTGGCTCTTCTTCCCACCACCGGTACTAGGGGCGACTTTACGTTTCTTGCTTTTGCCTCCAACTGCCATGGAAGTAGGCGGGTCGCACGTAACAATGCTGTGGTCTGTTTAAGCTCAAGCTTCCATTGTTATTAGTGACATGTCCTTCTATTGGATTATTCTTGGATTTAGATATCAATGGCAGCACGCTCCTTTTTAGAGCACTAAAATGGTGGTTACGCGTTGCCTTTGATATCTTGAAGTCAGTACTGGATTTTTGAAATGTGAAAGAAATTTCAAGTATGAAAGTCGAAGGAGATTTTCGCAGTGGTTATACAGTTAATGAAGAATATTTATTACCGTCGACGGGAGAGATGCGTGGTGTTAGAAGGATATTATCCCGGAGTTTAATGTGGAAACGAAGACGCAAATACCGTTATGGATTTACAAGCGAAAGCATTGAAATGCACCAAGGATTGAAGGATTAAGATTTCAAAGTGGATTGATGTAAGTCAATGGTGCTGTAAGAAATTGATGATGATTGATGTTATTCATTGATGGATACGACACCATGCGGTCAGATCCCGGTCCAGGTCCGGGATCATCTTCCATTACCGGTGGTCCTGTAACTTTAGATTTAGAAATCTCTCTTGTAGCTCCTTTTTTACCCAACCCAACTGTGGTTGATGTTGTGTATTTGGAACTGACATTTTGCTCCTTAATTTTTTGGACGGAGGAAGTATATCATTAGGCGCGCACAAACAGATAGTATAGTCAAATGTAGTCTACATGTAATTAGTCTTAACTATTTGTACATATGAAATCTAGTAATGGATTATTGCCGAGTTTCGAGGGTACCATGCTTTTTACTATTCCGTCCCCAAGATCGTGGAATTCCTTTTATTGGTCATAATAAAAGCATTTACAGATTAAGTGTCGGAGTGACAAATCCTAATTTCTGTCAAAAATAGATATTGAGCATCCTATAGCTTTAAACCAACCATGCCCGGCACACACATCGACAACGACGTTGCACCAGAAAAATCGCTCATCAATTTAAACACCAACCGAGCAGTCAATATCACGTCGTACATTTCGACAATCCAATCAATTGTTCAAGCACTTGGATACCGTCAAATCTCTGTCCTCATTAGTCTCCATACGTTAGACCCCAAGAAATCAGGCGGTGCCTGGTTTAGCAAAGAATTGGATGTGAATGAAGCTCAATTCTTGAAAGCAGTTGACATTTTATCGCAAAACTTGTGCATGTCCAAGTACTGGAACATTATTGGCCTCGATCTGAAGAATGAACCACACGAATGTTCGTGGGGAGGCGCCGCTCCAGACTGGCAAAGGGGGGCCTCGTTAATTGGGAATCGCAAGCTCGAAGGCTGTCCGAATTGGCTCGCGTTTGTTGAAGGTATTGCTGGGTCAGGGACGATGACGCTAGGAAGTAGGACAAACATCTACTATGATTGGTGTGGTGCTGGCCTCGAGAACGAACCTCCAGTGCTTAACAAGCAGAATAAAGTCGTCTGGGCGCCTCATTACTAAAATACAGGCGTGTATCCTGCCTGGTATCACTATGCCTCAACATCTGCCCAAGAGGCTCCAAGTGCATTCAAGACATATGTTGAACTCGATAATGTCGAGAAGACAATGGATGCCATGTTTGGCTATTTGCTTCAAGCGGACAAGACTTCTGCCATGGTCATGGGCGAATTTGCCGAATTTGCCGGGTTGTATAGTAAAGACGCACATCCGTAAAAGACTACGAAGCGGACGACAGATTTCACTGTTCAAAAGATGCTGAAAGAAAGATATGCGGGTGCTTATATGTGGTCGTTAAACCCCGAGAGTGCGTATCAATACAATCCTGCCGATACGTTGGTCACTTCACAGAAGGTCTGTTACAAGATGACTGGTTAACACCAAACAACGAGTTTCTCAAAGGGATGGCGGCAATGGACGCGATCAAGGATCTCAAGAGGTTTCCATGCTTTCCAGTAAAGAAATAGCTCGTAAAAACAGAACGAAACGAACTTGGTAACACCACACCAAGCCGTAAACAGACATGTCTAGTTCGCGCTTTAGCTCCAAAGGCCTTGGCAATTGTCACGTTCTTAATCAGTTTAGAGCAATTACGATGGATGAACCTCTATCGTCTCTTGTCCTTTTTGCAATCACTTCTTCTTCTTCTTGCTGACATCTCACCCCCAACTGTTTCCAAGACGTCATTTTAAAGACGTAGAGCGGGTGGCGCCTGTCCGGCAGTCGTTTCGTCAAACGTTCTGAGTCGCTCTCTCTCTCTGCATGGCCGCCCCTCTACGCCCATCGTCTCACTCGAGATTCTGCCCTAAAAAGCTCACCACCATGGAAGTATCTGGACCAGCTAACTGATTCGATGGCGGCGAATTCTCCTACTGGGATTTGTCACTTCGACTATTAATTTGTAAATGATTTTATTATGACCAATAAAAGGCAAATAAATAATTTCCACGATCTTGGGGTACGGAATAGTAAAAAGCATGGTACGGAATAGCCCCGCCCGAGTTTCGATCCTTAAGTAAATTTTCTATATCTCAGCTGTTTTAGATCCAGAATATCTCGGGAGTATATAGAATCATAGAAGAAATCACGATCTATTTTGGGATCTATTGCTAGCTTTTAGTGCTCTAAAATTGACTAAGCCGAACCACCTGAAAAAGAGGGAATTTATAAGATAAAAAAACGAGTTACCCAGATTATTGCCGAAACTGCAATACTTCACGTTTGTACTTCCTCTGTCCAGAAATATAAGGCCGCGCCAACAGTTAAGCGTGTCCAGGAATATAAGGCCGAATTGGTTTTAAGTACGATTTCATATATAAACTTACAGATACTCCGCTAAGGTCCGATTTTTGGTTCAATTAAAAACGCAAATAAGTGCGATGGTTTGCGCGAGCGGCGCGACGAATTCCGCATCAACGCGTAATTTTTGGTCACTGTGACCACGACGACCGCTCGCGCAATCGTTAATTGTACCTACCTTCATCTTGGCGCGGGCCCATGCCCGAAAACGACGTATCTAGCGCTGAGAAAGTTAAATATTAGAGTAAGATCCTTAGTCACACCGTTAGACAGCAGAAATATTACGCATTCTTAGAACATATAAGCGAGTACCTTCTTGCTCTAGGCCGCTGCCAAGTTTTTGCAGTGCTTGCGGTGTTTCGGATCCGTCTGCGTCATTTTGAGAGCGCGGACCCCATGGAGTGTCCGACTTTAAAGACCATATCTCGAAAACCGCTGAGCCGTTTTGAATAAAACAAAAACTCCTCCAATAAGCATGGACTAACGATTCAAAACGTCCAATCAGCTAGCCTCAGATAACCCCTCCCTGCTTAAAAATGAATTTTACAAAAAAACGGCCTTATATTTCTGGACAGAGGAAGTATATATTTATTTAATTGACTAAATGAACATATACATACTTAAAGTGTTATACGCTCGCCTGCGTGTTACCCATGTAAAATCCTGATGACGTATGCAATGCCACGTCTGCAGTAGCAATCAAGTTAAGATATCGAAGAACATCTATCTGCTCGATTGTTGCATCACTTAAAACAAATTATCGTCCTGAAACTTTAATTTTCTTAATTCATCACACAAACCAGCTGCCTGTCAAAACCCTCCCCTTGGCGTCGCCAACATACATTATTACTGCCTTGGTGAGGTCGTCGTCGCTGTAAAGCTTGCGTGGCGTGGAAATCGCAGCTCGCAAGCGTGGTCAATAAATCGGCAATAAACCGTGTAATTCGTCTCCTTAGCCAATCAGAGCACTTGAAATAAATTATAGAGGAATTTGATTGGCTAAGAGACGTTATCGGCAATAATCTACGTAACCGGCAATAATCCGTTCCGCTACGTTATGTATTGTGCCTTTCACTTTTTTGGCGGAAATCACCTTAATTTGCGAAAATTATCCTTTGTATGTGACGCGTGAACAAAGAAATACTGCGCTGACAATTCTTACTAACGCGGATTTAGTGAGGCGCAGAAGTTATGGGATTGAGTTCATTAGTCATCTCACCGGTTCGTGAATGTATAGTCCTGTCGAAGATGTGATCTGGTGCTGGCTCTTGGTCATGTAAGCACTTAAACTGATATACACTCGGATCCCGTCCTCTCTCGTACTCACATTCTTCCTCTCATATTCCGTTTCTGTGTCGATTTGACATTGTTGCCAGATAAACTCGAGATGTTCATGTTCATTTCTTACAATCCCATTAAACACAACTTGGTTCCGTAATTGCCATTGCCATGCGGTATCAATAGTGAGCTCGAACAAGAGAATTTGCTATTTGCAGAAATGGCAGCGCCCGATATAAAACCGCTCATACGCTCCGACTCAATGACCTTATCGAACGGTAAGAGCTATGTGACGGTGTCGACGTCAGCGCGATCGGTGACGGTTTGCAGATCGTAGTGCGATTGCTTGAATGCGCGTACCATTGGCGATTGCGCAGGCGCAGGAATCGCCTGTGTAAACCAATCGGCACTGGGGCGTTCACGCGCATCACATTGTGGATCTCGGCTTCATCTTGAGGGAGTACATGCAAAACGAGTATGGCTTGATGTAGTAATTCGTACTTTGTTGTTTGCTGCCATTATTGTGGTGGTCGGGGTTTGTGTGGCTGACAACTCTATCAAAAGTACAAAACTTATACTAAGAAACATACGCATCATTCCCAATCACAATATAATAAAAAGAAGAAAACAGAATAGGAGATACACATACCTTTGATATTGGCTGTACCGATGGCGGAGGGGGATGGCGCGGTTGACTGTCTGCAACTTCTTCATAGATCCTCTTACATGTATTTAGGTACGGTAATAGTATTAATAAATGTCATCGCACCGTGAGACTTATCCTAGGTACCTTTATTCATTGAGGTACATCGTACCTGTCTTACGGTACAGGGGGGTCCGAATATCCTGTAGGGGGGGTCCGAATAACATCTCCC
>MIQA02023905.1:0-13265 GCA_001887855.2 Sclerospora graminicola
CACTCGGATGGACGGAGTACCCCCTCCGATAGTCAGTCGTCTGGGACCCCCGTGGTTGTTCGCGTCTCAGGAAGATTTTCTGAGAGCGACTACACCACAGTATAGAGACCGCCGGCCAGCCAGCTGGATCTGTACCTCGCCAGGCAACGTCAATGTGCCATGAGATAAATCTAGTCGTATTCCGGCTGGGACCATAAAGGCCATCTCCAGAATTGCATCCTGCCCGGCTATCTTACCTACCAAGGCGGTAAAGTAGTAGACCAAAGACCCGGTCAACGTAATCTTAACTCTTGTCCTTCCTTGGGTCATGTACGAACCTTCTCTAATACCGATACACTCTTGTCGCATCATCTCATCAATTTCACATCCAACATTACGAGCAAAGGTAGTGTCAACGATGACGATGGACACTTCTGCGCCAGAGTCGAAAAGCATGGTGGCTTTATGGTTATTAATTTTACCATCCGCCTTGGTTCCTTGAACCACTTATCAGGCGAATGGTATTTCCAATAACCCTGCAATTCACCGCATAATAAATTCAATTCCATAACTCTTCAGACCGAGAATATTCGTCGGTTCGTATACTGCTCACCAGGAAACGGTCAGCCCTGCTGCCCGGGGATCGGGTGACGTAATCGTAAAACTTACATGTATTGTCGGTTACGCTTTGCTTCGATTATCCTCCTTGCCGACATATGCATAGATATTATCACTAGACCGCTCGGCTCGAACCAGATTCCAACCTGGCAAGCGATCTAGTTTAACATCTTTCCACCCCTTGTGGCAACATTCCAGCGTGCTTGGTCGGGACATTCCACTTCTTCATCTGGTTGTAAAAATCCTCGATGGGGCAGAGTCCAGCCTCGTGCACTTCTTCGCAAGTCTTGCAGCTGAACAGGCAGTGTTCAGCTGGATGTCCTATCCTTTCGCGCTTCTTGCAGGTCAGCCGCTCCCAGCAGCTTTTGTCGTCTTTCTTGATGGACCCACAGTGGGTACACTTCCGTCTGGGATAATCTTGATCCGTTAGAGCCGGAAAACCCTTCTGCTAGCCTGACCCAGATGGTAGCCTGGGCTGCTGACTGGATTCCGCCGAGAACAGATACCGGTATTGTTCTTCTTCGGATTCACCCCCAGACCGCTGGTACTCCTCGTGCGAACTGGTCGCATTTGACTCTCGGGTCACCATGCGGACGGCTCGGGCCATCCTGGTGGATGTTGACCGGCTTCCTTGATCCGGGATAAAAGGTAACTTTAACCTGCCCAATTCAACTGCTGCCTTGAGACCTCGCTTCTTCGTCCTTTGATAAGTCCGTAGCGTCCCCTCCAACTCCGTAGTATTTTTTAGTCGCAGCAGCGCAAGCTGGTCTGCCAGCTCCCGGTCGTCCAACGTGCTGATGAAATGTTCTACATGTTCTCGGGCAGCTTCCGACCAGCTGGAATCTTTTTTAACCAGTACTGTGGCTCTCATTCCTGCGGCATTCAAACGATGGAGGTAATTCAATGGGGTCTCGTCTACCGATTCTTGGTATGGAAATACTGGCGCGCTACCGACATTCCTGATCCACAATATTGCTCTCCAAAAGCTTCAAACAGCTCCCTCCAATCGTCTCGGACTTCCCGGCTGAGCTGTTGGATCCGTTTTTTTGCTGGACCCTTCATCAAGTCTCCGAAAAGCAAGCACTTCTCATAGTCCGGCGTACGGTCTCTGAGGAAAGCTGACTTCGTCTTGCTTAGCCATCCTCAGACCTGGTCATCATCCATGTCTCATCCAACTTGGACGTGGCTGACATCCGGACCCTGGTAATCGCCCCTGAGTCCGTATCAAAAGCTTGGGCTGAGGCCATATTTGCTCGGCGAGACATCCTCAGATCCAAGCTATCCGGATCATATTGGCATCTGGCTGACCGGACCGAATCCGTATCCACGTCACTGAGAGACAGCTTCCTATTCGCTGGCCGTCCAGGTCTTTGACTTAACCGGCGACTTGGCGGGACGGCACGGGGCTCACTCTGCCTGGACTACACTGACTCCATGTCTTCGTCGATCGGCTCCCTCGCAGAATATTGGATTGGTTCGGCTATCCGACTCTCACGATGAGCCGGCTGGTCTTACGTCCCTGGACTGTAGCGGTCGGCTTAACCCGACGTTGTTCCTTCAAGTGTTTTTTCATCATCGCCGAATCATGCTCTGAAGGTGATCCGGCACTTGATGTCTAGCTTGAGAGTCCACTTGAGGGGGGACTCGGGGGGGGGCAGCTTGGCAGCTGGATTGGGATTCCTTCTTAATTCATACATCCGCGTCTTTGCCTCTTGAATCTGGATCCGCCATCGCCGTCCGGGTCTGAACGCTATACTGCCTGGCCTTCTTTCGATCGGGCACATCCGGATCTTCGTATCCCCCAAACCTCGTGGCCATTGCCTCACGCGCTGATCCCCTAGGGCCAATTGTCATGCGGGTGATGACTACAGATGAGTCAGTCGAATCTACTTGTGAAGGGGCAGAATCGTACTGTGAAGAACCTGAGTGTATTCCGGCCGCTCTGCCTGCTACCAGTGGTGAAGATGGGGTCGCTTCAGCTGTTGCCGCCATCTTCTGCGGTGAAGAGCAGCCCACTAACGGTACCAAGCGGTCGTGAAGCGCGCTGAATGCATCTTCAGCCCATCCGCCTTCAGGTCGAACAGCTGGTTCGGGTCGAAAGCGCCGGTGTTGATGCCGGCTTGCCTGAGCTGATCGAACAGTCATCTGATGAGGGATACGTGGCTGTCTGAGAGAGATGGGGGAGAGACGGGACCTTTCAATCCACCGAGGATTTTCGGTCGAGTTATCTTCAGGACCCCATCCGTTCATAAGAACTGAACCAGCTCGCGAAGGTGGTGGGAACGCTCCAGGCCGGTGTCCGTAACCTTCTGTGATAGGCGTCCAGCTTTTCTTCCTCTTCTTCAAAACGTGGCCTATCATTGCGAGGTGAATAATTCGGCCAATCCAGCTTTTTAGGGGTAGGTGACCTAGATAGTGACTAGATCCTGATCCAGCCAGCTTTCCACCCTAGCCTTCGATTCTTCTTTCTTAATTTTTTCTTCTTTAATATCCATTACATGCATTTGTTTCTTCGGTTCTTGGTCGAAACCATGATCCTTCCTCGGACAATGATTGCTTGCACCATAATCCGAGCCGCTCCAGCTGGGGCATAATGACCAGCTCTGTAGCGACCTCACCGTAATTCTGCCCAGCTCTAGGAGGAGCCTCCAGGGGAGTAACTTCTTCTTTAATGTCGACCTCGTACTCCCCCAATCCGGGTCGACCATCAAATCCTTCCATCTTCAGCAGCATTGGGGGCGATATGCCTTCCCCCAATGCACCCGACAAAACGTCTTCAACAAATTTGACAGGTGTTGTCTTTCGCCCACTAGGGCCTCGCGGTGATATCCAGGGTCACTAAGTGATCCGGGCACGCACACCATTGTGGTGTAGTCGCTCTCAGAAATTCCTTCTGAGTAGGGTAGCTCCTGGGCGGAAATTTTCACTGGGGTCATTATTGGCGAGATACTTGAAATTTTTATTCTGCAACGGCTTGACCTAGAATAATCAATCGGGCAGCTAAACAAAAGATAATAAAAGGGTAAATCCAATCTTGTGTGTAATAGGAAATCCAAATAACACTCCACAATCTTCCATAGTAGGCAAAACCGTCACCACACTTTCCAATAGACATAAACCGTGTTCAAAACACGGCAGACTTGAGTTGAGTATAAATCACGGTGACGATTCAACCTGGATACCCTTTGTGTACTGTACACCAAATATCCAGCTCAACCTGGATACCCCTTTGTGTATCGTAAACCAAATATCTGGCTCGACCTGGATAGCCATCCACCGCGGCCTGGACACACCTGACCACCGATTTCGATTCTCCTTTAGCGGCCAAGCATCCACCTTCGACGTCCCATACGGCTTCTCCAGGCGCATAGCCTTTCTCAGGGTCCTTCATACGCATATACTTTAGCCGATCCGCCCCTTGGCCTCTTACATCAACCATCGACGGCCATCCAGCTCCACCTAATCCGGCCGGACAACTTTTTCCAAGCCTCCGGATCACCCTCATCAAGCTTGATTCCATACCTTGCACCGATCTGGCGCTTGCGAGTACCCCTGGCAGCTGCCATCCTGCATCCGCGGTCTTGGCCAGCATTTCTGCCAATCAGAAGGCAGCCTCGGCCAAGTGTATTTCACACCTGGTCGTTAATTTATTCCAAAATCACTTCACCACAGAAGTCAATCCGTCCAGCCATATTGGGTGTGATGAGAACATTTGGCAACTGGAAGGAGAAGGTACTTTAGAAACTAAGATGCTGGACGCCACCTTATATCCAGCTTTTACCGAATGGTATCCGAAAAAAAGTTTGAAAGGCGCCGGCGAGGCCTTGTTGGTGGTGGCTGGGGCAATAGTGTCATCCTAGCACTTTTTCTCTACTCGCATGATTTCTTCTCACGGCCTTACATTTCTCTACATGTACCTGTACTTTTCTACTGCGGGAAATGTACCAGATTGTGGAGCTGTTTGCCGATCAGCAGGTGAATTTTCCTTTTGTTACTACCGAGTATTTTTGTGCTGCGCCTTCCCATTTGCATAAGTTTAACTTCGTTACAACTGCGTGTGATAATATTAAGGCTGCGGCTACAACCAGTATATGACAACCCTTACCGCCAGTATATGCCAGTATATGCGCACAGTTGTGATGGTGCCGATTTCCAAATCCAGGACGGAAGTCTTGGTTGGAATCCGGATACCCACTAGCCCGGACAACCAACTATCGGAGGGGGTACTCCGTTGATCCTGATCGCCATCAGAATCGGATGAATCACCACTATGGTGACTGATCCGATCCTCCCGGTCATCCGACCGGTCATCATGTGCGATAGAATCCATACTTAACTTCATCTCACCTTGTGTACCCCTTGATCGGGGTCACTCAGGTGGACTCAGTGACGAAAACGATGATCTTGATCAGGTCGGAGGGGATTACCTTCTTGAGACGGGGGTGTCCTCGGGTGAAAATCTTCACCGGAAAACGAGTCAGGGTCGATACTTAACTTCAGTATCTAGGCACTGATCGGGAAACTTCGTCCGATCAGGCCAGCCAATAAGAACGAGAGACAACGAGAAACCAAGAAAAACGCGATCAAACCACGATCTTCCACAGTAATCCACAAACGTTATCTCCACAAAACTTTTTCCAATATTATTGACGTGTTCCAAACACGTGCGTGTGTGGGGGGGTGAGGTTTGAAAACCTACACAAAACCCGTCGGGGGCCTTCTGGTAAGCCACAATGCGTCTAAGCGCGTCTTAACCGGGAATTAAGTTGAGTTACAGGGGCCTAGTTAACCCTGTGCTCCCAATGACCGCGACACGTGGCGGATCGACTCTTTGCTTAGGAGGAAAATCAAAACCTGTTATTATATATGCAATGTCCTACATCTAGTGTACCGTACACCAACTCATATGCCTGCCTCATACTTCGATCCTGTTCGCTTCGTCGCACGGTTGCGTAGTTCCACCTTACCCATCGTTGTTGCAGCTTCAAACTGATCCGTACCACTTCTGGACCGATTATGGTCAAACTCTATGGCGATCTTCAACCATCCTGGTCTCTCGATAAACAGCCTGGAACCAGCTCGAGATCTGCCTCTCGGACACTGTTCGCCCCATATCCAACCCGGCTTAACTGAAAACTTCATCTCTCTTCACACCTGGAAGCCGGTTTGGGGCCGATCGGTTCAGATCATGATCAGCACAGCGATCGGCAGAGTGATCGGGGCAGTGATCAGGGCGATCAGCCCCAGATCACCTCGAAACACCTCAGGGTTACCATCACATCGACTTTGCCAGTTCACTCGACCATATTCTTGACCTTCATTACCTGTCGGGATGCAAAGATCGCAAGGTCCCTTAACGGATTAGCACGGTACTAAGGGCACCGATCAGACGATTCAACCTAAAAGGGAGACCACGAAGTTTACGCCAACACAACCGGCTGATAACACAATGTTTACCAGATCGGGACACCAGATCAACTCAGTACTTGGTCTAGAATGCAACCACGCCTACTTTGACCTTTCACTGATTTATATAAAACAAAATCTCAGTACTTGGTCCAAAATGCAACCACGCCTACTTTGACCTTTCACGACAGGATTTATATAAAACACTGTAAATGTTGAAGGACTTGGAATATCAACCTGAAGATGGCAAAATTTATCATGGGTTCGCTAAGACTGGGTTCCAAATTTTAACTCAAAATATCCGGCGATTTAAAAAGATGATGTTTCACACTGGTTGAGTGCCTGGAGAGAAAGAGCTCAAAAACATATACCTTCAGTTCATTTTATTACAAGAAACACATGTTACGGACACGGAAATTGCTAAAGATAACACAACATTGGAAGAACCTATGGGGACAGAATAGCTCCCGTCGGTCCTCTGCATTCTGGAGTATTGGTAAGCATAAAAAGGGTGGGGTAGCTATCCTTGTCTATCCCGAAATGGTTGATAAAGTAACCCCTTGGCGAGAAGATAAATGGACGACTCTTTTTATAGCTTTAAAGTGGAAAATATTTTTAGTGATTAATATTTACGTACACTCTGGAGACGCGATAGTTGGGGAGAATTTTTTCGTGGAACTATCAAATTTTTTAAAAGATGTTAGCAGGGGACTTCAATTGTGTGGAGTCTCCCGTGCTCAATCGATTAGGTGGAGACTGACTGGACAAATCAGAAAGTAATACTTTAACTAATTTGGTCAGTATGTAGCGTTTATTGGATTCTGAAATTTTGAGCACTTCTGCACTACACGAGGAGCGACTGGATGCACTTGATCATTTTACCTACTGGAGGGGCGGACAGGCAAGTGGGATAGATCATGTATACATATCGAACTCTATTCCGTCCTGGTTTCTTGACATTAAGGTAGGTAATACCACGATTTATTCAGACCATGAGCAGGTGCTATTAACGCTACGAGATCCTAGATTATTCCTGAAAACAACCATTAAGAAGAGTAGGACACCGGGGTACCCGTTTTATAGGTACAAAGTACCTATAAAAACGGGTATCCCGGTGTCCTACTCTTGCACAACCGTTCCTAAAAATTATCACCCAATTACTGGACAACTTTCGTCTACGTAAGATTACCTGGGATGGCTGGGTGGCTGATTGTCAAGATTCCTTATTTCAATAAGCTCGTAAAGCTATACAACGCCGACGACGCAGGGCACGTACTTTACAAAGACATCTAACTGCGAATGTCCAAACCAGAAACAGAGGATGCAAGCGATTCAGTTAGATCAGATTAAAATCATCTAGCAAAGCGAGGTAATGTTCTACATAGATCGGTACAAGATCTTCGTTGTTTATGTTGCAGAACGACATGGGAAAGGGACCAAACGGTCTCCAATATCATTTCGGAAAATGGCCTGATTTTTTATGTGAGCACTTCTATATCTGATCGTTTCGCTCTTACGTGGAATCTAATTATTGGAAAAAAGCACGCGGTTGGGTCAAAGAATAATGTGTCAACGGATTTACTGAATTTTGTGGATACTCCTTCGGAGGGTAAGGTTTCATCACAAAATAATCTTTATCTCATGGCGGAAATAGACGGAGAGGAGGTAGTACGAGTGATTAAAGGGTTAGATCGGAGGAAAGCTTCCGGCCAAGATGGTATCAGCAATGACTTCTACAAATACTTTCAAGACGTGTTGGTAGATCCTCTGACAGAATTATTTAATCGAATTTTACAAGGTGAATCACCTCCACCATCATTTCTTCGGGCGCTGGTGATACCTCTGCGCAAGAAAGGTCACTCATCGGATGCTTTAGATTATCGTCATATCTCTTTGCTGCAGACTAGTTACAAGATTCTGGCTAAAATACTGGTGACGCGACTACAAACATGTATGGGTACATTAATAGATGGGACGCAACAAGGTTTTGTATTGGGCCAAAACATGGACAAAGCAGTCACGATTATGATGACAACACTTAAGAACAATCTCGCATTCAGACCGGTGAAAATTGAGAAGGGACAGGTATCTCATTTTCTTGATTTTGCTAAGGCATATGATGCCTTAGATCGAGATTACCTATTTGCTACTCTTAGCCTGTTTGGTTTTTAACGGCGATTTGTTCAACTCATGATTAATTTACACTGCGGAACAACAGCTGAGTTTCTAGTGAATATAGCGAAGTCCAGTCCAGTTGAAGTCATATCCGGTATTCGGCAAGGTTGTCCATTAGCGCCGCTGTTATTCGTTATTGCGGTGGAGCCGCTAGCCCTAGCTATCTTACAGTCACCCGAGATACAAGGGATCAACCCGACAGCACGACAGGACGGTGAGATACACAAATTCTCTACTTTTGTTGACGACTCGACTGTTTTTATGAGTCAGGCAAGCCAAATAATACCAGCACTCGAATTGGTTCATCAATTCGGTGGCTTTCGGGGCTGAAAACCCAGACCAACAAACGTAAACTTTGTTCCTCGACCCATCCATAACCTTACCTGAATGGCATGGAATACCGACTATAGAGCCAGACACAACCGTTACATATCTTGGTTATGAAATTGGACATGCTAATCTACTGGAGAAGCTTTACGCATAAGGGGTATTAAGAGGCGAATGGCAACAGCGTCAAAATGCGACATCTCTGTCATTGAGAGAGTCACATTGTTAAATTCGGTTGTTGTTCTTGCTATTATTTACAGCTTAGGTTTTCGATCCACATACGGACATCATGAAGTGGCTCATCAAGCTTCAAAAGAGTTTTATATGGACTAAGACGACTAAGAACGACATCACGGTGAGGCATAAGATTTCTCCTACATTGATGTACACACTCAAACAAGCGGGCGGAATCGGCTTAATAGCATTACCGATAGCAATGCGAGTTGAGCGAATGAAGGATGCACACAGGTTGTTACTGGCAGTGGCGGATAATTAAAGCCGCTGGGATCGATTGGAAAGGTCTGTTACCGTACAATTAGGACTGTAGAATCACGCCGCGTTTCAGAAGGCAAGAGCATCTGATGGGATTCTATGCTCTCAATAGAAAGTCAGTTACCCTGGAGGTAGAACTGGGTCAATGGCTAGGCCCGGGCCAAGCTCAAGAGAGTTTGGTGGAGACATTCATAAAGTGCCACCTGCCCACACTAGCGAGAACACCAAGTTCCCAAGAATACAGCCCGTCACGTGGAATGCTTCCCGGTCAAGTCCTGCCCATTACTCTGGACGTCACTAAAATCCCTCATCACGGATTTTTGACGCCGCAAATGGAGACTTTCTGGGGATATTTTCAGTGGTCGGATAACCCGTGGATAACAGATGAGCGTATTCGAACTTTGACACCTAGGAATTCGATAGGATTCCGGAAGTACCCATTGCTGCTTAGAGAATGCGATGGATTTCTAACATTGTGTACACTTGGCAGGATCCACACTATGACCAACCATCACATACGTTCGCAAAGCTGAAAAGGTGGTTAAGCGCTATCATTTTAGCTTCACCTCGAATCGAGGTTGGACATCATATAGGGCGGCCGCCACCGATCACGCTATTCCATTGCCCCTCGATCTTAACAGATTTCAACTGGTTTAAATTGAAACATGGACTTGTTGAGGGCAGAAACATGGTAACAGCTCACACAACGAGAATTCGGCAGTTGGATGACGGTATTTTCTGCAGACTATGTTCGTCAATAGATCCAGATGTAGTTGATTGGACATCGGAACAAAACAAATATGTAGTGTGTAGGCCTCATCCGGAGTTGAATGGCTTCCCATGGAATTTGGATGAGGGATTACGGTCTATCTGGAGAGTACCAGAAAGCATAGCAAACAACTGTACTTTCACGCAATGGCAAAACCTTTATTGCCTATGGTAGATAAATGGGACTGTAAACAAGCGCAATATCAGTGGTGGTATCAAATACAAGACCTATCTCCTAAACAGGTCTGGCAGCATGGCCACATTCTGTCGGACTACCAAGTGTGGGTTATATATCGTATGGCAACATTACAACTGAGCACTTTCTTTGCTACAAAGACAGATACTCAACTGTGTCTATTAGATGAGCATTGTAACAGCAACAAGACGGACGTAGAACATATCATGTGGAGTTGCACAAGGGCACAGATCTCTGGAGATGACTCATTCAAACATGGACACGATCGACAATCCAGAATGCAGAGATGCGACTATATCAAGCCGCCATCGTGACGCGCCGAGTGCCTGAGGACACAAGATTCTTAAACCAGGCTATGATGAATAGGTGCGGTATGAAACCACATACGTATCAAGACCAATTTCAACGGGTTTGGTAGAGGTTATGCAGCATTGCACATGTGTGGATGTGGCAGCTTCGGAATCGCACCATATTCGAAGGCAAGACACACACAATGGGAACACGTGGACTACATCTGGGCTCATTGTAAAAGTCAACTGTTCGCTATCGCTGAGTACGAGAGCAAAACAATCCGTTATAGAGAGGATGGAATCAGGTTCCTATTATGTCTGCAGTGCTTCTACAACATACACCCAGCGCCACCGTCCAAGACTGTGTTACGACAAAAAACAACTCCACACAACTCTCCGAATGGTCTCCCTGAGCCGAAGAGATCAAAAGTTTATAGTAGCTAATAGTTAAGACTATATATTAACCTTTTGTGGTACCGGTACCGGTACTGTTACCACTTTGAATAAAAACCTTTTCGTTTTCCCAGTTTGACCTCAAAATGGTGTACAGTACTGACTACTAGATATCAATAACCACAACATATCAATGGCAACACGCCCTTATTTGAAGCATGTTTTTGCCTGGTTACATTTTTCTGTCAACTCGTTTTTGTGACTACTAGTACGTAATACCGGTATTTGACCCGTTGTCCCTGAATCAGTGGTTTCGCTTGCCATAATCACGGTCGTAGTCGCGATCTCTGTGTCGATGACGATGCCAGTTGTCACCACTGTTGCGGTTCCGGTCGAGGTCTCTATCGTGAAAATCAGTTAAATGAGGTAAAATTCCAGAACGGTATCAAGATGTTTTGTACCCAAACAATCCCAAGGCAGTAGTGATTGCAACTCCTGTTTCGTGGCGGAAGCGCAAGTTTATGCAAGCTGTTGCGTGTGCGATTCCGGTGGTTCATACAGATTGGATCAAGGATTGTATTGAACACGGACGTGTGATCTCTTTCGAAGGGTATCAAGTTCCCACGGGCTATTCGGTTACTACGCGTGAATTCGAGTGCCTTCCTCCTAAAAAGGTGAGTTGATCATCAGTACAGAGGGAAAAAAGCATTTTTTAACCTGCTCGCTTGCTCATTTTGCGGTTAGCAGCACATATTTAAAGGCTTATCTTTTGAGATCGCGAGTGATGTCGCTCATATGTCAAAAACGGAAGCCAAAGACCAAGCCAATTTGATGACATTTATCTTGAAAGCGTGTGGTGCCGAAGCCGTGTACGAGGTGAGTCAGCAATCCATTTTATGAATACTTTGTCTTAGTAATCTTACGAATGGATTGGTGTCAGAATGTCTCGAGTAAAGATACCATCGACGTACAAGTGGTTTTATGTGATGAATATACTCCGGTACGTAATGTTGACAGCGAGAGTCTTTGATTGCTTGGCTTTTTTAACCGCTAGATCATGTCCTGCAGACGTGTCGATACTATAAGCGAAGGCGAAATGTCTTTGTCAAGGGTTTTCGATGGGTTACCGAGTGTATGATCATTCAGGTATGATTCGTTTGTTTCTTAACGTATTGTGTAGATTAGTTGCAGATATTGATCTTTATACTTTGATGCCTTTTGTTATTCAGCACTTACTGAACCCGAACGGTCCCGATTTCGAACCAATGCGTGCTGATTGTGGAGACGTGTGTTCTGTGAGCGCTGAAATCGGTGATAATGACAAGTACGTTGACAATTTTATACCGTTGGATGCTGTGTGTTGATGATATAAACTCATTGTTTCTTGTGGTGTAGAACCAAACTAAAGCTCTATACTGGTGATCTTGTCATGGCCGATATCCGGCGGGTGCCGCGGATCACTACCTTTTGTTTCATGTGTGCGAAATCCTGAGTATCCACTTGACCGGTCGCAATGAAGAAGGCTCGCAATCGAAACGAAAAGAGAACAAAGAGGGCCAAGTCATGTTGCGGGTCGGCATGCTTAGACGGTATGTAGGTTCGTATGGTGGGCAAGGCATTTGTTTTTGCATGAAATTGATGTTTTCTATTCTGTTTGATCGAGACAATCCGGAGCTTTCAAAAGTGCCTGTTAAAGTTCTTGATATCTCGTCGTCACAGGTGAAGCTACGAGTGGTGGCCATTTTAAAGAAACAGTACTGCCAGCTCAAGTATAAAGATGAGAGCATTTTCTATTATGAGGAAAGAAACCTACCAAGCTCGAAGCGTCGAATCACCACTGGCTAACGCAATAAAAAGCTTGTTTCCCAACACGGAAACAACTTGGAGTCTCTAGTCACTCGATCAAGTTGCCAGGATCTTCTAAGTTTTCTTCACTTTGTTGCATGCCTATTCAAAATCAACATCAGCATCTTGAAAATGCAAAAACGCTTAGAATCGAGACCAAGTTTCCGAAACGAATTGTCTGCAGCAGCAAAGCCACGTAAGTTGATGGTTGTGGGGCTTTCTTTGTGTTAAGTTGATTGAAATCTTGTCAAGATGTGTCAGCATCATATGGTAATAGTTGGTGAACATTTCGGCGAGAAAGCTCCATGTACCGCTCAAGTCATGAAATTAAATCGGTGACGGTTTTTAGATTGCCAATAGGTTGCAGGATTAGTCTTTAGAAACAATAGAAACAACATCGAGAGCTATATTTGGGGGATATAAACCCCGCTGTAGCTCTTGAATACAAATACCGTATGAGCTTCGGCTTGAAGCACTTGGCTAAGAGAATGCCTCGTTCAAAATTTTATCAGTTAGAACCACTCTAACCAATCATAATTCAGAATTGAGTCTGATTTGTGTTTCAAGTAGTGGCATGCCTTCTATTTGGGTTATGTCTTGGATTTAGATATCAATGGCAACACGCCCTTATTTGGAGCACTAAAATGACGGTTACGCGTGGCCTTTGATATCTAGAAGTCAGTATTCAGGGCTGGCAAGCATAGGTTTTAATGCATTAGGTTTTAGTCAGGTTTGGAATAAAACCTAAAAATCAATCGGCCGGCAAAAATAGGTTT
>MIQA02023905.1:13359-41708 GCA_001887855.2 Sclerospora graminicola
AGTATTGACATTGCAACATACCAAAAAAAAGTCGTAGAGTTGATAATGATATTAATGTTTCTTACACTCCCCATCTATGTAGCCTGGTTAATGCATCGTTTAACATTCAAGATAAGATAAGGAGGTGGACAATAAACTGATGGTAATGATAAGTAAATAGTATCTCTATCTGCTTACTATCGAGTATGTCGAGCAAAGAAGTGTCAGCACCACCACCACTATCATACGTTTTATAAGCAATTATCTATAGGGAGAAATTTTCATGAATAAATATGTTTTATAAGCAATTATATATGGGGAGACATTTTCATGAGCAAATATGACCAAACGTAAGCAAATTCTGCAAAAATATTAACGATATGACTAGACCCCAAAGAAGGAGTAGGAGAGCATTATGGTAGTTAGTTTTTATAATATAGCATTATTTCGTGAATGAAAGCAGTCTTTTATGTTGGTGAGAAGAAGTTAAGAAAAATTAACAACACGTTGTGGTAGCCTATGATAACTATTTACTAGGATATTAATGACTAAAGCGCAAATACTACCTCACCATCCGTCCGTCGTCTTACAACGGCAATAGTGTCCTATGGTGGCATGCAACCCTCTTTTGACATACTTTACTTGTGAGGATAAAATGTCTATCCAATTACCGGGTATTAAGTATATAAGTCAAGCCCGGTACAAACTACCGGTACTAAATACCGGTATGCAGTCCAAATGTTGGTACAAGTACCGGTATGTGATACCGGCCAAATCCAATTCCGGTACTAATTTTGGTATACCAATACCGGCCATGTTAATTTCGGTAGTAAACCGTACCGACGTGTTAATTCTAGGTATCGGTAGGAAACTATAGTATCAGTATCAACAAATTTAGGTACCTGATTCGCTACTATAGTACCGGTGCCGAAACGTGATACCGCACACCCCTGATCCGTAACCATTCGAAATGCCTCACTGGGAAAATGAACGCCGTAATAAGCCGTGCTCTCGCTGTCATCAATACCGCCTAATATCCACTTGTATATCCATAGAACACAGCCACATAACGTCTTCAAAGTTTGCCAGTAAATCTTCTATCAATGACATAGAGTACACCATTAACTTCGTCATTTGATTGACAAGGCGATAGTCAATACAAAGTCGAATATCCTTCTTATTCTTCTTCAATACCAACACGATGGGAGCCCATGGTGATTGCGAATATCGGATAAGTTTAGCTTGGAGGAGTCCTCTCAACAACTCATATAATTTTCTCATCAAATGCATTGGGACACGCCTTGCTTTCTGTGCCACTGGATTAGCTCCTTCTACGTCCACATCACATACCACATTCCTGGCTGGTGGTGGTACGCAATAAATCCGTAATTATACTTTTCCAGTATTCTCCGTGGAATTGCTTCTTCTTGAGGCGTCGTAAGATCCGGCTCGCTTATATCTGCCTTTTCCATATCCACAGGTGTATTGGTATCTCCTTCGATCCCTGGATGAGAGCCAGCTGCTCCGACATAGCATTCGCTGACAACTCCACCCCTTCGTGTTAATAGATTTCGCGATCTAAATGTGATTGATCTACCTTACAGGGTGAGATGGCGTCGATGGAGTAGACTGCAGGCGGTACATCTCCTATAGCCCGGATGCCTGTACACTTGTCCAATTCAATTCTTTCTCCTTATTACGTCGGACTTCTTCGAATACCTCAATATTAATCTTTTTAGTGAGGTCATTCGTGGTTAGAAGGGTAAAGCACTGTTCATCCTTCAAGTTCAGTGTTACTCCGGCTTTCACCATGAAGTCAGTACCCAGAATGATCAAGGACTGAAATTCAAAGCCAGCTACCCATAACTAATGTTCGAAAATCACTGCAGGGCCTCAATTTTGCCAGCCCATATACTCCAATAGGATTATCGGACACTTCAAAGAAATTTTAGGGTTCTCAAACATCTTCACCAGGGAATTTTGATTCAGTGCTTTCGATGCCATTCCCCAGCACGATCAAAGGAATACAACGTTTTTTGGGTAGTCTGATCTACTATCATCGGTTCATTGACAACTTTGCCCCATTTGCGGCTGCACTGTATGAGCTTACAGATCTTACGTTGCGGAACGGCACTCAATTATCTCAGGCAAAAAGAGCGTTTGAAATAGTGAAGCAACGCCTCGAAGAAGCACCTTTGTTACGACATTTTCAGAGACGCAAGCCATTGACAGTCGTAATCTACACGAATCAATGGGCTTTCGGAGCAACGGTATGTCAGGACCATGATGGTACATCCCGTACGCTTCATAAGTAAAGTGCTCAAAAATGCGGAAACAAGATATACGGGAGCAGAGAAAGAAGTTTTAGCTTTATTGAAGTCCATGAATGACACGAGCCATTTCCTTTACGGTCAACATGTCGTAGTCTATACGAGATATTCGACTATGAAGTGGTTGATTAAATCAAAAATCTTGACTGGGCGAGTAATCCAATGGGCTGCCATGTTATATCCATGGTCTTTAGAGATTATCCGTGAGGAACAAGGAGCGGCAGGCCTACCAGCCATCATGTCAGCTGCTATAATTCCATGGAAGAATATTGACGAAGTACTGGAGGATATAGCACTGCTAAAAACCCAGAAAAATATACCGGTGATAAGGCCGATCCCCGAGTTAGATCTAAAGAGTGATGGTTTTGTGCTAACTTTCGATGGGGCAGTAAAGCTAAAGAGAGAAAAGCTTGGGCCCCAAGCTTTTCTCCCTTTAGCTTTTTTCATTCGGTATGATTTTACGGAAACTACCGATGGGATGTGGTAGCGGCCAAATACAACATCAAATCAGAATTGACAGTGAATGAGAGTGAGTATCATGGGCTGATCGGAGGTCTTGAACTGGGTAAACGTTACAAGATACACGAGGCAATTGTGTGTGGGGGGATTCTCGAATTATAATTGGACAAGTTAATGGAGATTTACGGTGCAATCAAGCGACTTTGGCAGTATGGTTAAACAGAGTGAAAACACTACTCTCGGAGTTTGATGCCATTAGCTTGATCGATGTTGCTCGAAAATACAATCAACTAGCGGATTTGTTGACACATAAGGCAATGATGTCATTGTCATTCGGAGAGATTACTAAAGGACGGACTTACAGCTGCTGAATACCCCTCCCTGAATTGTTTTATCGAACGACAGATGAGTGTGGTCAGGTTGACGTCATTTGGGTAATTCGGAGTTGGATGGAATAAATGACGAAGGGGGACAACAGAAGGATATAAAACAAATTTTTGTGGTGACTCGGAGCTTATGTAAATGACAGAAGCAATCACGAGTTTGGCAAGCCAAGAGTAAGAACAGGGCTGAGCGGTCTGTAAACAACCACCAAATGAAGCCGAGCACGACAGAAACCACTAATGAACAGCCGGTAGTGCAGGCGCAGAAGGAGCGATTTCACAGAATAGATGGATTCATGGTGTGCACAGATCGTCGCCTATCTGAGTGGAAAAGAAGAGTTTTTGCCGTCTACAAATGCACTGAAATGGGTAGCACGAATATCAGTGGGTTATCTGATGGACGCTGCGGGGGTGTTATATTACTGTCCGATTGGTAATATAAAAAAGGACGATACGCTACGAATAGTCGTTCCGGATGTGCTACGCGAAGATATTTTGCACGCATACCACACCGAAGCGGGAAGCGGTTCACGTCAAGGAACTTCTAAAGTTTATGCACGCTTGAGGAGGATGTATTATTGGAGGGGTATATACGCTCAAATTGAAAATTTCATAGCTTCGCGTGAACACTGTGCGACAGCTAAAGGGAAGCCGAGATATGAAGGGCTATCAAGTGGAAACATAGTTGCGTCGAAACCTTTTCAATGGATTTCGCTTTGCCTCTACCTTAGACTTACGAAGGACACGAAGCGTTGCTATGCTTCATCTGTGTGTTCTCTGGATACATTGTGCTCGTACCCATTAGTTCCACGTCGGCTCAAGACGTAGCGGAGGCATACATAAAAGGCATAAATTTCAAATATTCAAGAGATTTGGTACACAAGAGATACGATAGAGATCCCAGATTCATGAGTTCAGTATTTCGATCATTCAATCGTATGCTAAAACAGAAGCAACGACCACCTCTTGCATACAGACCACAAGCGAATGGTAAACAAGAGCGATCAGTGCATACAGTGATCAAGGCGATAAAATGTTACATTTTAGACCCAGAGCAGCGAGATTGGGACGGATATGTACATCAGTTGGAACTGGCGCTAAGTACTTCTGTAAGTTTACAACATCATCATACTCCTATATATTTGGTGCACGGCTGGAACGCATGAACGACAATGGAGGCTATGATACCCCCCCCAAAGACGGATCATTACCAGAAAAGGAAGCAATGGAGTGGCGATAGAAACATGTGAATCAACAAAATCGAGCCAGAGCGCAAGCCGAATTCATCCAAACGACACTCTTTGCAAAGAGAGCTAAGAAATATAACAACAAACCGGCTGGTGGATTATGGACTCGTACTGATAACAGGCCTGTAGAATTAGTGTGGCTGTATCACGACCTGGTGAAGACTAGACTAGTGAGAAAACTAGCACATCTGTGGCATGGGCCCTATCTGATAGAAGACCGAGTGAGTGAATCAGTGTATCGGCTTATATTACAAGTAGCGGACACAAAAAAATTCCGTTGGTACATATCGGACGTCTTAAACCGTACATCTCGCGGCTGAAATGGCCACAAGACAGTATCGCAGTCGAGGATGAGTTCAATTTGGAAGAAGAGTTGTTATCAAAGGAGTTTGGGACGAACCAGGCCGAGATGATGAGTGGGAGTGGAGAAAATTGTGGATTCCCGTGTTAAGACTCGCACACGAAATGGAAGAAGGCAACGAGAGTATCTCATACAGTGGAAAGGGTTCGAAGAGCTCACTTGGGAAAATGAAGATAATCGCACATGCACCGCGTTGCTATATGAGTACGATGCTAGAAAAACATGGGAGAATAGAATGAAAGATGCACAAACGGCGGACGAATGCGAAGATGCAGAGTCAGCGGACGATTAGTACCAAGAATAACTGTGAACATGATGGAAGAGAAGAATAGAGCATGGTAGGACAGCAGAAAATGAAGTGGGGCAAGCGGATGATTAGGATGATGGAGTGAAGAAAGAAAACAAAATTTCAAGGAGATAAACAAGCTGCAGATGGAGATAATGGTAGAAAAGCCACCTGATGCAAGTTCAAGAAACAATACCTGCCACGGACCTAAGTTGGTTGTGAGCATAAGAGTGGGGGCCTGAGTTGGCTGCACTTACATACACACGAGTAAGATCAGATGGACTCCTCAGAGGATGATTCCGGCAATCATGACATGGAGAATTAGCAACGCGAGGACTGACGCCGTAGAAGGAATTGGGAGTGGTACTGTTCAGAATGGAAGATGTAATCTTAGCAAAATTACAATATGATTGGAGCGAAGATTGGTTTTGATGATTGTCATAATTGCCACACGTGATGAAACGGCCTTAAATGTGTGTCGCCGAAACATGTAGAGGAGCCCATGTGATGAAACGACCTTAATGTGTGTCGTAGAAGTATGGAATTTTATATGCGTGATGGAATGACCTTAAATGTGTGTCATCGAAGCGTGTAAAGAGATATGCGATGAAACAACCTTAAATGTGTGCCGCCGAAGCATTAGGAAAAGTGAGTGTGATAAACGGCCTTAAATGGGTGCCGTAGATGCACAGAGTGATGGGTATACCATGATGAAGCGTGTATGTATGTCGCTGAGGCGAGGGATATATATATGTTGCAATATTCCCCGGAATGTGTACCGGGAAGGAAGACGTTACGTGGGTGGACATATCATAGAATTGGTCCATGGTATCCGCTATTTTCAATGGAGTTACGGTATTGACTGGATCACTCTCGAATGGGTCACGGTACTGCCTGGATTATTTCGATAGAATCATCCGGGCCGGTGTGGGATTTTATCGAGTCCACAATTGGTGTGCGGTACTCAAACAGTTGGATGGATGGGACAAAGTTCCTTTAGAGAGTTGGAGTATTACAAGAACAGCATTACAACGGGAATTACGTATGACTACTACAGGAACCCCGAGCGACAGAGAGGGCGCACAGAGCGCTATGAACGGTACTGAATAACCTTTGGAGTTACCTCAGAAGGTGACAAAGGAAGCCGATGAAAATAAAAGCGACACGGATAATCACAGCAAGAAGAGTAATGAACTACCCGCCAGCAAAGGTCAAGTTGAGAGCGCACTGCAGGAGAAAAAAAAAGAAGATAAAGGAGCCTGCCGACACAGCCAAGCCCTGGACAGAAGAACAAGTGGCAGCACTTACGGCTTTATTGGACAAGCCTACCAATCGAGGCGCGTCTAATGCAGAACTATGTCGACAGTATAATGACATCTGCAAGCGTAACAAATGGCTGCACAGAACAGCAACAACATGTAAACACATGTGGATTGCTAAGCGAAAATTTGAAGCGTGGGATGACGAAGCAATCGAGTGGGTAAAGAGTATCAAGCGTCGACATATTACAAAGAGAAATCAGTGGCTGGAGGAATATAATAAGGCTTTCCCGAATAATAAAGGGAAACGAACAGTGCGGGTCATAGAATCCAAGCTTAATCACGGGGCGGAGAGTATGAGGAAATGCGATGACCCCAAGGCGAATGAACGAGACAATACCGGTCGTGTGGCTTCACAATGGATAAAAGATGAGGATGACGTGCTTTTAGGATTTATGCAGAAAGGAAGAAAGATTACAAAGTTTTTAGCCAACAGCTGGAGAAACAACGACGAGCATGTAATTGACGATGTTGCGAACGAAGGTCGCAGTTGAACGACGTATGAAACGGCTCCGTATGGAGAAGGTGAAGCAGGAACGTTCTACGATGTATTGGCGAGACGAACAAGAACAGACATTACGTGATACAGTTGAAAAGGGAAGCTGAAGTTCAAAGTATGTCGCCAAATATCCAAGAACACTGGGATACCGTGGCGATTCATCCACGCAAGATGGATGACATTAGCGGCACAAACTGGAAAGACAGAAGAGACGAATAAAACTGAGGCCAACTGTGGATCACCGATCAACAAGGAGGAGAGCAGGGATTTACGACGACCTCCACCAGAAGGAAAGGTGGATACTGAGGATAGTGCTAGTGAAGTTTCAAGTCACATGTCGGAAGCTCAGGGTTGTGCAGGTGACACCATAGTGGATTTGACGCTAGAAAAAGGGGAATTAGAGTCAACGAATGCAATAGACCCAATTGAAGAACATGAGAGAAATTATGAGGAAAAGAGGCCCAACCCGAGTGAACAGTTGTCCCGAAAGGGCACTCCCTGGGTCGGAGCAAGAGAAGTCAGATGTCTCTGCAGGGGTAGGTGACATTACAGGCCAGATTCATACAGACACGGTGGGAGATGAGTGTGGAGATAAACGGGATAACGATAAAGACTTGCAAGAGGCAGAAAGGTCTACCTTGGGGTTCATTGCACCCCTAACACATACGGAGAAATCAGAAAGGAGTTACAAACTACGAGCTCGGACCCTTCAGCCATTTGTCATTGGGAGAATAGCGTTTTTCAGCAGCCATTCGTAGTTACGTAAGGAAATGCCGAGTGAAACAAAGGTCTACGTTACTTGAAGTGCATAACGCCTCCTTACACAGACAACAAGAATGAGAGAACTAGATCAATCGGAATACTAGAAGTTATGGATGGGACATTACACAGCATTTTTTTAGCTACGACAGGATGAGCGACCCTCGCGAGTAACAATGGGAGATATACGATTGATGGTTGTAGCAGCCACGTTGATACGGCGCGATCGATCAGCGTTGGCTGTGTTTTTACGAGAATGGTGGGGAGGGCCGTATGGGCCTTGTAGAGATAAACTTTGCTGCCTAAAAGTGGACACCAACGATCCCCAGTTCAAACATACGGGTACCTGTCGACATTGGAAGAATTTGCAAGACCAAGAAGTGTACCTGGATGCCTACGAATCAAACGCAGATTACTGGTTAGCTATGGCACTGGCGGCACATAACGACGCTTGGTGCAGCACGTCTCATGAGATTTTGATGACTGTAGAAAGCACAAATCAAGTGGTGCAGTTAAAAGTATCGAATTATGGAGTGGGACACTGTATTACAAACAACTTCCCATACGATGCAGCTGCCATTACCGTGGAACATGTTATGCCATTGATAGGCAGCCTGTTGTACATTCAATTATGCAACAATGGGATGACTAGTGAAAAGGGTGATGGGTCAGTCCGATCATGGGACGTAGGAGAACTGTACTACCACAACGGGCATGATTACGTGGTTATTGGAGCTGGAATAGTGCTGTCATTGGATAGACAAAGCATACTCTTGACGAACACATATGTTGAAGAAATTAGGATCCATGTGGATCATTTATTCTGGGAGACCAAGACGAATGTACTCAATCACATTCGACGGTTGGTTACTGTAGAAAAATTGTCAGCCACGAACCCAGTACCTGACATTAACCAAAGGATTATTGATCGGAATCCAATAACTGAGGAAAGGGATGAAGCAGAAGTATCCAAGGCAATCGGGGGTAGAACATGCAGGCATTGTGCAAGAAATCTGGATGCAAAGCAATGCAAGGTGGTCACCGACGGGTTGACAAAGAAGGGTGTTATCCTGGCGCGAGGACTATATGGGTGTGGAAAAACATCCACTATTGCATCGTTAGTGGCAGCCTTTTAGGAGACATACCGAGATAAAATAATTGCTACAGTGTCCAAGACAAATGCGGCCATCGACGAAAACTTACGAAAATTGTTGACATCGAATTATGTGGATGCTAATGCTATATTGCGGTTGGGAACGCCAAAGGGCGAGATGCTGGAGGATGGAAACTGCAAAAGACGTTTCATCAGTGAAATCGAGCGAGCGGAAAGAGAACGTTTGCGGACTACAAGATGAAATCGTCACAGCAGAGCGGTCATGAAGAAATCTTTGTATAGTGCGTGGCGCAAAGCTAAAAAAAAATTAGCCACATTTTCTCAGCTGAGTCGACGGGAATTCGTTTCTTACAATTCCATCTGGTCATTAACGATGAAGGGGCGCAGGGAGCTATTGCAAGCTTTACGTCCCACTACTCAAGTGATGGTAGCCATTGGTAATCTGTACCAACTATACGCGTATACACCTTTGGTTGAAAAAAAGACACAGCCACAACGAAATGGAGCGGCGACATAAAAGAACGTGGTCAATTTTACATACTTTTGAGCATCACCGGTCTCAACGGCTTGATGTCCCAGCGTTTTATGGAATTACCATGGCAGCAGAGTTTCGTAGCCATCACAGAATCACAAGATTCTTGCAGACTATTTACCCGTACAAAATCGTGGATCGAGCCTCCCGAATTAAATATTATTTAAAAGAATTAAAGCTACCTCCAGTGACACGTGCAGAATGGGAAGGGAGGATTTCAAGACAAATCGAAGAATATGTTTTAGGCTCAGAACATGTCATATGGGTCAGCTCGCATAATGATCTGGTATCTGAAGGTGTGGTAGACAATCATACGGATGAGCTTCAAAATGTTCTTGAAATGGCATTGATTTTGGAGCTAATCCGACGAAAAAATGGGACATTAAGATCGGACACGGAAGAAGTGGTTCGACCGAAACTGCGTACCTTGCTCATAATCTCACCATATCAGAAACAAGTGGAAAGCATACGGCATGAAGTTAAGAAGCAATGGTGTGGACAAGCTAGTGATTAGTGCTGCGACGACTGATTCTAGCCAAGGCAAGGAAGCTGATATCACAATTGCATCTATGGTTCGGACACATTCATTGGGTTTTATGCAAGATTACCCTGTCAGATCGTTCGTATCGTTAAGTAGGTCAAGACATTACCTATTTATCCTGGCATCCCGACGAGCTTATGGATAAAGTGGAGTGTGGTCAAAATTAATAAAAGATGCGGATGATCTGGGGATACCAAGTTATATTACCCATTGGAGAGATGCACATGCGTCAAGGATAATTCAACAATGTCAAGATGGAAACGTGGAGCTCTAACGTCTATTCCTGAGATGGATAAAAAAGGAATGTTTTACTGCTCGCTATTGCCCGCGGTCTCGCAGTAGCTTCGCAAGGGGCGGCTGCGATAGAGTGAATGAATTTTCACTCTATGGAAGTGCTATTATCAGATTGGTTAAAAGAAGAATTAAGAAGAAGTAGCCATAAGTAGGAATACATAAGTAGGATTACATAAGTAGGAAGTAGTGATATGGGGTAGCCTGATAGAGGTACTTTTATACCTTACTTCTAAATATATAACTTTCAAGCGCTGACTACTCGTAATCAAGTTGCCCGACGGATGCCAAACTTTACACACTAGATCGACTTTAATAACCAAACACCAAGAAACACTCGCCGCTTACTCAAGCCAACGTCGTATCTCCGAAAGGACTGGTCGAAGGGCTACTTTGGTCATTTTTTCACTTTAAGTGTACAATTAGCGTATACTGTCGGTCTCGGATATTAAGTTCCTGGGAATAAACTTTTGAGATTCGTTTGTGTCCGGAGTAAATTTGTGAAATTTAAGTTATTCTACGACAGGGAGAAGGCCGGTTAGCCTGTCGTTCCATTTGTGACCTTCATTAAAAGTAATCGCACATACTTGACTCTTGAGAGCAATCGTGATTTCTCACGCGTGTACGAAGCAGTCCGAGTAATGACTCGGCTACTTCATTCGTCGTTCTAGCTTACTGACGAGATTGTAACTCGTTTTCGAGCGTCAAAGGAAGGTAAATCGCCCAAAGGAACGAGGCTTGAGCTGAGAAAACGTGAATGAGTACTTTGATTTCTTAACCAGTGGTGATCCTGGCAGGAACGTCATTGTAGGCCGTAACCAGTATCATGGAAGATTTAATGAATCCCGGGGATCGCGTATTGTATCACTCAGCCCAGATTCAATTTGGTGGCGACCGTAGATCCAAAGCGAGGGGTCATTGTTTTGTGGTGGAGCTAACCGGGATGCAGTCCATGTATTTTTACGATAGAGACGCCCGACTTCCACTCGGAGATTGCAAGTACGCCCATGCAATCCTTTGATTCGGCATATGGAAATGGCGCGATAAGGAAAATCGGTCCGGACAGGGCAAAGGAAATCGGCGTGAGCTTCAAACCTCCTGTTCCTTGTGTGAACCGTGAGAATAAACGAAAAGATCGCCGCACTAGGAGAGGAGGGAAGAAGGCGAGAACGATCGTGTCGTGCCTTCATACCGTTAGACATCCCCAGAAAGGGCAATGCAGTGAGTAAGGACATATCAAAGGTTAGGTAATGGGATAATTCTCAGGTGAGGTATGATGTCGATTGGAAAATTGAAAGCATGTATGAAATGAAACGTGTATTGAAAAAATTAATGAATGTGTATATAGAATCGCTACGCTAAACGACCACCTAAAAAAATTCATATTTTTTCACCTCGCAGTTTTCTTGGTGCCTTTCAAATTCTTCGGGTCTTTTACCTTTGAAATATTATCGATGATTGGCAATCAAGGTCTGTAACTCAGGAAGCAATTGAGACTCTTCCCATATACCGTTGCCGTCACGCATTTCACTCACTTTTCCACAGCACATTGTCGCTAGCTTAAGGAAAAATAGTTTTCCAGGTTGCAAAAGCTTTCCAGACCAATCTTCTCTTCCGTCTGTATTGTTGGAGAACTTCTGTGCTTGTGCGAGACTCAACTTTTTTCTTTTCCCATTCAAGGCGCCATACTTGTTTTAGCTTCTGGATAATCATCGCATCTGCGGGCTGACATAGGTCTGTTGCATTCGCGGATAGAAAGCGTAAATTCAGTTTTTTGTGCCGTAGGGTTGATTCCATTTCAGTTTTGGAAGGCTCTTACATTGATTCTAGAGCTTTGTGCCATGAAAATTACCCATGACAATTACTTGCTACCTGTCGTACGCATCGCGCCGAGCACACAGATCTTCTTTCAACCACTCACAAAAAACTCGACGATCCGTCCATCATTTTGGTCCAGACCTGTATACGACACCGGGTGTTGGAGGCACACCCCTAATTGGATAGTTTGAGTTTGGATTGGTAAATATAACCATTGGAGTCTCAATGCAAGCTCGACTCCCACCTCGGAGTATTACCATCAACGTCATACACTCACCACCAAAAACAACGTCATGATATTTGACACGCTTTGCGCCTCTGATATCCAAAGTTTCCTATCATCCATGTTAAAACCAAAGTGAGTCTCATCCATGTTGAAAACGCAATCTTCGTCTAGTTCTCCACTGCCAAATTGCCTCTTCATCTCTCCCAGGTGAAACGCACTTTTTCGATTGATGAAGCCTTGTTTTCCAAGCTCACAGAAACGTTTTCCGGACAAAGAGCGAGGTACGATAATTTTCGCCTCACAAAAAAAAAACTTGAATCCTACGAGTCGTAATTTTCTCCAAAAGAGTGACGCCACCAACTTCCACTTTGTGATTCCACTCTCCTGGAGATAAGCACAAAATCGTTCGCGCAATGTCAATAGGTAATGGGCTCGAAATTTCAACTCCCAGTGCTCTTAGTCGAAAACATTTTTCAGCATCTTCGTCATAAAGCCATTCAACCCATATTCAACGAGACCTTTCTCTACCTTTAACAACCTTGAGCTGCACTCGTTTTAAAGACTGATCTCGACGCACTGAGATGGACTTTTGCCCTTTTTTTAGAACTTAACGCGATAACTTCACTTCTTTTTTTCCACCATACACGAGCCTTTTCTAGGTCATTCGCTTTCTTGGAAACATAAGAAAACTCCGAAATTACAGCTGCTTTAACATTTGTAACACCTTCCTCGTCGAGTTCAATCATGCGCTTGACAACTGCTACACGCTGAGCAACGGTGGATACAATCTGCACATCCCTTTTTCGTTTAGACCCCACAACTTCTATCTCCAATCGCTTTTCATTCTGCAACGCTTCAACTTCACTTTTAGCCTCTTCATCGGTATTCTCAGATATACAGCGAATCGGGGTTCGTCCCAAAGTGACCACAATTGGCGAAGCTGTCGATAAACGCGTCATTTACTTCACACGATATTCTTTGTCGTCGGTCCATGGGGCGTTGCATCCGACGCACCTAACAAATCCCTCATCGATGACAACTCCACAGCAAGGATGTTTCCGACACCCACAATCGTCACGTTTGTGCGAGACATCTGATGTGCTCTCTCCACATCCGCTACAATGGTCGTTCATGCTATCCATTTATCCCTAACTTTTTTACACTAATTAGTCTGTGCCAGACTAATTAGGAAGTTTTAGAGCTCTCAAATTTTTCTTTACCTAAATTAGTCTGTGCCATACTAATTCCGAACACAGACCATTTTCGCACGGTGCTTTTCCAGGATAATATGAAACCAGAAATGACAATTCCCCCCTTAATAAAAGCCAAAATAAAATCAAAATAAAACAACATGAATCAATATTAAAACAATGCTGTATAAATAACATAATACAATATAAAAACAGTGTTGTATAAATGACAACATGAAAACCATATAAAAAACAGCGCTGTACAAAAGACAACATGAAAACAATATAAAAATCAATGTTGTGTATGAGACAGCATGAAACAATACAAACACGTTAATAAAAGACGACATAAAAAATATAAATCAATGTTGTATATGAGACAGCATAAAAACAAAATAAAAAGAATATAACGTATTTACCTGAATAGAAGCCCGTCTACTATTGTTTTTGAGTCCCCTCGGAACGGACGAGGGGGCATTATTTGGGCGAGCTTTTATTTATAGGGAGCACAATTCAGGGGTGCCTTTATTCTTGGGTATCGAAGTGGTGACCAAGGAAACAAGCAAGTCGCACTGACTGCTGGGAGCCATCACTGTCGGTCGAAACTGCAGTCCGCCGGCAAGAGCTTCCGCTCTGTGATGGAGTATCCACGGTTTGGGGTTCTGTGGGCGGTTACCTAGATAATCGTGCGAAAATCCCCTTTGCCCCAAGCCACACCCGAGTGTATTTTTAGGCATCAATCACAAGCTCAACTATCGCTAGACTAATGTCGTCCTCATGGGCTTCATCCAAGGTGTGCTTCTCTGCGCCGAAGCCGTCGCCTCCGTCCACTTACGGAGAAACTGGGAGCCGTAGACGTCGTGCTTCGCGATATGCCACTCACGATGGTCGTCGTCGAAGCCACTCGCGTAGATTGAACGCCGCACTGCTTCCTCAGGCACAGCCTTCCACGCGGTGGACACCCAGTCCGACACCGTCTCGACTGGAGGGGGGCGAGGGTTACCCTTGCGTGTGTAGGACACTGCATCGGAGTTCTTCCACGCCGTGATGCACTCAGAGACACGGTCCTTGGACGACTTACAGATCCCGATGTCTCCCGCCTGGAGGTACGGCGTCAGCCCCCCAGAGATCACGCACATCTTGACCTCCTTCTTGGCATATTGGGCCTTCAGGCGCTTGCCGATATGCGCGCGCATCGAATCCCACACGAGATACTGTCCTGGTCCATCACAGACGCTTGGAAACGCCCACTCCAACCAGCGGAGCAGAAGATCTTGGTCCACCCAAGCCTTGGGCTGACGGATAACGAAGCAGCCACCGACGCGCAGGAATTCCAAGCTGGCCTTGCCTTTCTCAATGATGACCGGTGTGAGCTTGCGTCCACTGAGTGTGACAGCGAGGATCAACGTGACTCGCATGGAGGCAAATCCTGTCGACCGGATCACGACATGACGGGCGCCTTGTTTGTCCACAGTCGAGCCACGTTGATCCTCGAAGTAGAGAGCAGTTTCGTCCATCAGGACGGTGCGATGGGGTCCATGTTGGGCTTGTGGAGCTCAACAAACTCCAGGAACCCCACGGCACGGTCGACGAGAACCTCGTCCAACAGCGTTGTCAGGTTCGTGCGCTTGCGGAGGGTCAAGCTGAAGCGCGCCATGAATCCCGTCACCCAGTTCTCGGACGCCAAGAACACGTCCACAGAACCAGCAGCTTTCTCGTGCTCAAAGAGCGCCATCGCAGTGTCAGCGATCCACTCGCGTGTCACTTTCTCCTTGTTGATGCGCCGCTCAATGACGAGATCAAAAAGGATCTCCTCGAAAGCCGCGAGGAGAGGCTTGCGACCGGCTCCAGAAAGACGCTTGCGATGACTGGGGCATCCGCGAGCTGATCACGCTGCTTCCACCATTTGCGATAGGTGAAAGCATCGTAATCCCAACCATTCTTGCGGAAGTGACGGGCGGCTCGACTCGGCACGCCTTGGCCCTCGGTCCTGATCCACTCGATCGCGCCTTCTTCCTCGCAATGTCGACGGGGTTGCGTTGTCCGGGCATAGCCGAATGGGGAGTGGCAATTCAAGGCGCAGGGCCCTTCGAGAACATTGTTTGTGACTACCTGGACGCCACAATAGGGGCCACTATTCTGGGCGCTTCTATTTCTATTGTGGACCCTACCGGAGGGAGCATAAAACAGGGGATCTCTTATTCGGGTAGAGAGCTCTATTCGGGTAAATACGTTACATCTACCAGCGTGAGCACGCACTGGGTGATAGCAATGCTGTTCTTCCTAAGATTATCCGCGACAACAAGAGCGTCATCAACTTTTCAAAGACTAACAACAAGTGCGTATTTCACTGCATCGCGTACCACAAGCAGGTGGAACCTAAACAGAATTCAAGCAGAATCCAAGCTTTGGTCAAGCAGACATTCAAGCAGTACTGCTCATACAAGGAAATCACTTAAACATTCGTTACGTCTGTTTCGCAGTTTCAAACCAATCGACATTCTTCTATTCGATGAGCTGGAGGAGTTCTCCAACTAAACATTAATGTATTCACTATGGATGTGGAGACGGGAAATGTTGAGTGTATCCGACGTTCAGATAAGGGGTTTGATGATATCAATGTTCTATCTCACGGGAACCACGCTCTTTATATTAAAAATATTGATATGCTCGAGTGCAAATACCACGTGAGATGGTATTCGTCAGCTCTGACAAGCTTCGAAAGAATTGGAAGAACCCGTGTGAGCTCGTAAATATTGAAAAATCATTTCCTGACGAGCCAAATACCTATCGGCCAGCCTAAATCAAATACAATCCGTTTACTACTGACGAAATACTCTATCAAGAATACTGTCAATAGATCGAGCTTTTCATTGTTTAGGACTTTGAGGCCATTCTAAGTATGATAATGTTTGTTGATGATATACCCTTTGAAAACCGTTTGTGATGTTGTATATCGTTTATGAAAAGTGTTGAATAATTGTGGTCATTGCTGATTCCATTTTGGACATTTGACGAAACCAAATTGAACTATGGTGTAGACTTACCACATAGACTTGGTATACTCTTTAGGCTGTTTTTCTTGTAAAGTTATGCATATTTGCATGAGCAGCTCTTATCGGCGATTTCTCTTTTACATCTGTCAGACGTCGTTTGGTCGCTGCGATTTTCTTTCATGCCAAGGAATTGATCTCTGCGGTTCAACATTCTTTAAGGTGACGCACTACTATGTAATAGTAATAGTTCTGCTTTGTGAATTGGAACGACAAAAAATAAACCTGTCTTGTTCGTACAGTAGGTCGTGCTGCGCTGTATACATTTTGCGACAAGAAAGTTAGATCTTCGAACAGCTGTTCCGCTAGCCTAAATGGGGCAGATATCTCGGACAACGTGGTAAAATACACGAATTACCAATATGGAAAGAAAATTTAGACAGATGATACCGGTACTTGGCTAGACCTTGCCACTTCATACTTGTTCGAAGTATTACTTAATAAATGCCACTATATTAATACCGCGCCTCATGTGCAAGTTCAGTGGTCGCATTCGGCTACTAAATATAACTTAATTAATCTGCGTATGTACTATCGAAGGTGTTAGATGACGATTTCGATGTGGTAATAGGAATCGAATCGGCACTTGCAGTCGAAATGATTTTTTTCATGCGGCTTTCCAAATCGCTAATCTATCAACACAGGATGGTACGACCGGTACTGTACGGGGTAGCCCCATCAAAATGTCGTGTCGTCAACAAAGCCGCCTCGTCTGTGTCTGTTGCAGCGTTATGCTAACATTCAGCTGATAGTGTGGTCATATGGGAAATCTACTAATCGTACAGTACCGCAAGCTCAGTCTGAACTTTAAAACACAGACGAAAAGTCTGTACTTGGTCGCTCTGTAGGGGTATTATAAATAGTTTCTTGACCTAACCATTCAGCATGTGATTTTGTTGTCAAATTCACTGCGTAGTCTTAGGCGCTCGTTTAGTGAAAGACGTCTGGACGGCCACAAGTTGGCGAGGAGAAACAAGACTCACACCATCAAGTAGGATTCTCGGGAGTAATCCAGCATGACGTCTTTTCTATCGGTTTGTGTGTAATACTATAGAGGCGATGGCGGGACGTACTGTATTGTACTGCAGCAGGTGTGGGCAATGACAACTAACCTCGTCGAAGTTTAGATGCTTGTCCGAGCTGGCATATTAGGATGCTAGCATTATTGGTTATTTTTATAGCATATTGTAGTCTATTCTCTAAAGGTTGTTCTAATAAAGGGAAGTAATTTGTGGCTGGCTACTTGTCTCGGGTAACAAGAAAAGAGACACTTCGGATACTGTACGGGTACATTTATATATGACTTGATTCTCATGTTACCAAAAGTTAAACATTTTCTTATAACAAAGTTAATAATATAACTAATATCACGTTCGACAGCCAGTTACAGTACACCACGTACCGACTAATCAAGCACCTAATATCTCAGGAAACAAGTCGAGTGAAAAAATGAGACTCAGCTGCGACTTTGGTTGGTTCTGATGTGCAACCAACGACGCTCTCGGTGGTCTCATCTCATGGGATTCGAACCTTGGATGTAGCCACCGAGTAAACGAAAGTTCAATTTGGTCGGGAAAAACTCATTCAAATTGACGTGCTTATGTGAGACAAAGCCACGAGAACAGCATTAGCCAACGCGTTGCCTGGAAGACCCACCGAATTCATGGAATTGCAAGACTAAGCTACGAGACTTCAATGTTTTCTGGTTAGAGACACAGCATTTCTGCTAATCAATTCCTGCTGAGACCGTCCCAATATTTTCGAGTCTGTCAATGCGACGATAGAGAGGTTCAAACCGTGTAAACTTGTCGCTCGATACTAATGTATGTAAATTCAAGAAATTACGCGATTAAGTGTCGCATGTTAAACAACCTGTTGTCTGATTGAACAGTCCATTAAGTAAGTATCTTTGAAAAAGTTTAAAGTTCCGTAGATTTACAAGGTCCATTGTCGAGAGGTCTTCAATAAAATCTCCGACAAACGCATCCTCCTCGCCAAAAGGTCCACCCCAACGAGATCCACAGATCCACATACTAGTAAACAGACGGCCCTCATCGTGTCAACAGCCACCAGTACAGTTCTTGAGCGCTTTTACGTGAACTTTTGGCCAGGAACTGCGTTCAACTAACACCAAAATGTCCTTTTGTTAGAAACCAAGCTTTTAGCATAAGAATGGATTGCAACAAATGTGTCGCAGATAAACTCGACGTGTTTATAGCCCTAAACGTCATTTTTTTTCTTTTCGCAAAACCCCACCTAACTACACTCGCGTTAAACATGACACCCAATCAAATCGTTAAATAAGAATTGCCACAAAAAAGTCCTAATTAATCCAGCTTTCTTTCCTTCCCCCTTCAACTTGCAACACGCCCCCCCCATCTCTTCTCGTCTCTCGCCGCCGAAAGTTCTCTAACCAGGCAACAAAACCGGGCCATTACCACGATTGCCACGTGCTACTTACACACGTCCCGGATGTTTCACTTGCTTCTTAAGGGAAAGAAAAACGACATGACACAAAACCAGTCCCCCCCCCTTAATCTTCCTTCTGTGTGGTTAAGCGAGACAAATAAAAAGGCCACGACGAAATCACACGCCATACGCTTTCCCTGTCCATCCGCATTTTCCATTTTCACACTTAGGGTAATCATCCTCTAATCCCCCCCCCCCGTCTCGAATGGTTTCCCGTCCGAGTCCCACCGAAGTGCAGTTTCCGAGCTTCTTGACACAACTCAAAGCCATGCCACGTCCTCGTCCTTTGAGACGACGCCCATGGCCTCTGACGCCCCCCACTGGTCTTCTCCCACGAGTATCACGACGAATCCAACCGATGCAACGTCCACGACGTCCCACTCGCTCCCAAGTTTCTCGTTAGACACGTCCCAAAGTAGCAACTTTTTTCTCCAGCAATTCCCGCCCCGGAGTCAAGTCGTGAATACCCCCATGGGGTACTATTCCTCCCCCCTCGTCCCCCCTCGCCCCACAACGTCAACGGCCTCCTCGTCCTCTTCCTCGACGTCCTGGACGGCCGCAACGTATTCAAATGACGAATTTCTCCATCCTCCTCCACCAGCTCCTCCTTCAACAATTATACCCCCCCATCCCCTCGTTTTGCAACATAGTGACCCCTTGCCCCGCCCCAATGACGAAGACCTTGTCATGGACGCCCAAATGCTCCATGAAGTGCTCCAAGGAATGCCAACCAGCGGGCAGACGCCTCGGAATCAGCATCTTTTGCACCATCGGGGCCAGCAGATTCCTGGACTCCAAGTATTGTTTGCTTCGCCGTTGCATGCGACAGAATTAACGCCCCCGAGCTCCCATTATTATTCCAATGCCCCCCTCCCCCTCAATCCCCCCTCCGCTGATATGCTCTTATCCATGAATCAACGTCGTCGGGCCTATCTTTCCGTCCGCGGACCGGACTTCTTCGCTATTAACCCCCCTCCCCACCTACGAGACCCTCGTCCCCGACACAACTCATGGCCCAATAGTCCCCCCGCCGCTGCTCCCACGAAAAAAACGGACGACCGCGACACGGATTTGTAAAGTCGAAGGTTGTACCAAAGGCATTCGATCCCGAGGGCTGTGTAAAGCCCATGGGGGGGGACGACGTTGTACTACCCCCGGGTGTACGACCAGTGATCAAGGGGGCGGCCATTGTGTCCTTCACGGTGGGGGCCGCCGCTGTCGCATTGAAGGGTGCAAAAAGTCGGCCCAATGGCGAGGGGTGTGTAAAATGCACGGTGGTGCCCGACGGTGTCGCTATGGGCAATGTACCAAGAATGGCCAAGTGAAACAAGGCTATTGTCGCATGCATCATAATCTATTGACGGCGCAGCGACAGCAGCAAGCGCAAGTGCAAGCAGTTCCTCCTGTCAAGCTTGCCCCGTCGGACATGTAACAGAATTTTCTTCACCTCCGAAAAAAGGTGCTTTTTTTCGGTCGTACAACTTTTTTTGTGTAAAAAAACCTTTTAAGAAGAGAGAGCGAGAGAGAGAGAGAAAGTAAAAGTGAAACTTTTTTAATACAGTACCCCCCCCCATCATCTGATACGCATACAGTACTAAATATTTTTTTTTTTTGACGTCTTGTCGAAAGAAAAAAACGTCGAACGAAATGGCTAACAACGGTACGTCCGGAGGATTTCAGAAGCTCCGCCATGCGTTGATGGCCAACAAGTTTGCGACCACCCAAGACAATGTGCCCGTAAGATGGAATAGGAAGGAATCAGATGGTGAATGGGTACAGTATACTGTATTTGATTCTTTTTTGACCGTCAACAATGTTAGGTGGCGGTGGACTCTATAGCCGGCCTATTCATTGGATCCTTTGGGGCTGCAAACAACTTGGAAGCTCTCACCCAAGCACGGATTACCCATATTCTATGTGTCTCCTCTTCCCTTCCACTCCCGTAAGTAAGGGTCACGTCAAAATTGAGAGTGAAAACAAGGGGGACTACGGTACTACCTCATATATTTCTTCAGATTTCCGCATATGTTTACGTATAAACAGCTTGACATTGCGGATCACAGCTCCGTCACTATCTCGACCGTTTTTAACGAAGCGTGTGACTTTATTGACACGTACGTATTCTATATATCATTCCATGCCTACTTTTTTTTTTGACCAGATCCCATATTATTTATCCTTTGTCCTTCTACAGTGCCTTGTCTTCCGGCGGCAACGTGCTCGTCCACTGCTTCCTCGGTCGTTCGAGATCCGCCACAATTATCTTGGCGTATTTCATCATACGTCAACAGTGCACCCTCGCAACGGCACTGTCTACCTTACGCCAAGTGCGACCTCAAGTCCAACCGAATAGTGGTTTCTGGACACAATTAAAGGCCCTCGAAGCAAAGCACAAGGGGCGTTTCTAAACGACCATGTCCGTTTCGTTTCTTTTTTTAACTTAACCGATCCAAATTTTATCTATTTTTGACACATGGTCTATCTATCTTGTGACAGGATGTCCCATTTTTTCATGTCAAAAATGGTTTCGACAACGGTCAAGAACACCCCTTCTCTCGACGAACCACGTCAAGAATCGCCCCACGTCGTCCCCACTGTCTCTAACCTTCCCACCGGCCCTCCCTCTAAAATCTTGTTTCTCGATGGTGTCCGTGGCCTTGCAGCAATTCTCGTCGTGTGTCAACATTCCCGTGAATATCTCCACGATCTCGACCTCGGCGCGTGTGCCGTCGACATTTTCTTTGTCCTCTCGTCGTTTCTCCTCACAATGCTCTTTACGACCAAAAGTCTACAATTCCAGTCGCAAAACGCAAGTTGGCGGACGTGGGCGTTATATTTCGTCGATTACGGTGCCAAACGCTTCTTGCGTGTCTATCCGCTCTTTTTCGTCGTTGTTGGGCTCCTGTGGTGCCTGCCTCCTGATCTTCAACAACGGTACTATCTTGTCAAGAATCCCGCCGACTTTGACGTGGTTCAAGTTTTGACATTTCGTTTTCCGCATCGATATTTTGTTTTTTGGACATTGCCATTGGAAATTGCATATTATATTTGTCTCCCTGTGCTCGTGCTCGCGATTTTAACCTTTCGTCGCTTCTGGTGGCTACCCGTCGTGCCGCTCTATACGTGGATTCTATATGCTGGCTGTTATGAGCGACGATCGAGTCACTCGCCGTTGCTGCCCCATTTGCCAACGTTCGTGGCCGGCTCGTTGGCGGCAATTCTCTATATTAAAATTGACAGGTGGTGCAGAACGACACGCTATGAAATCTCGACATTTCAAAAATGCTTGATACGAGGTATAGAATATAGCGCCGTCCTATTCATTCTAAGCCTCTGTTTTCGTCGCAATTCGCCGCCGGGCCAGGAGGCCGAGCCCACGATGTTTCTGCATTGGGTGCCACAGCACAAGACGGAAACAAGCGGCGGGTTTCCATTCCTGAGCGTGCCCGTGACGCTCGTGCTCGTGATTGAACTGCTCTGGCCTTCAGCCATTGCAGCCGTTTTTGAATGGAATATATTGCGCTATTGGGGCAAAATCAGTTTCTCGGTCTATTTACTGCACAGTTTTGTGCTCTTTAGCGACATTTATACAAAAGATACGGTGGCAATGTACTACGAGCGATTGTTCCTTCGGTTTGGCCTCATTGCCGCGCTCTCGACGACATCGTACTATTTGATTGAATATCCGTCTCAACGGCTCGCTCAACGTGTAACGCGAAGGTTACGCGAACAAGAAGCGACCCCAGCAACGCAGTTTCTTCCCTTCTCGTACGACTCCAAGCGGCAATTGTTTACGCAAACAACCCGAAGTGCTTGAGTGTCGTCTCTTTAAAGCTTAAATAGAATTCTTCCATAAGCGTTTTATTCTATCTAAGCCGTACATGTGTTACGTTGAAAAAAAATCAGCATAACTAAAGATGTTTTCTTGTTTTTTTATCGTTTTTCATGCTCGACCGTTTAGAAACTTTCAGCCGCCACTTCCATCTCGAGAATTTCGTTCTCTTCCTTCCCTTCCCCCTCATCGTTTGTCATGTCATTATCGTGCACCAACTTGTTGTCAATAAACTCTGCAATTGACTTTTCATCCCAATATGCCACACTGTCAAAAAAAAAAACATTTTTATCAGAATAAAAAAAACACTTTTATCAGCAAAAACAAAAAAAAACGCTTTTTTTTCCAAGTTCCCCACCTGATCTCTTCGACCTTGTCCCCCACATCATCATACAACTGCAGCATGGGAAGTCGCGCATTCGTGTCTTCCACTTGCAACCGCTTGTACTGCGCGGCCTGATTCTCGACAAAAGTCGCGACTTTTGGGTACCATTTCAGCCGGTATTGGCTCACTGCCAGCACTGCTTTTGCATAACGACGTCCTTCTGCCTCGCGTACCTTGGAAAAGTCGGAACAACAGTCGCGACATTCTTGACACACGCGCTCCACCGTCTTTTTCTTTATTTTTGACGTGTCGTTTGACGTTGATGACGTCAGAAATGTCGAAAATTCATCGCAGAGACGACAATCCAAGGCATCGACGTCAAAGCCAAGCGTAGCACAACGAGTGACACGATCAAGAGATCGTTCCGAGGCAGAAGATGGAGAAGACTCGGCCACTGGATGCGCGAACGCACACCCAATAACCAGCAACAAGAAACTTGGACGCCACATACTACTCGGACGCCGCGTAGCTTTGTGTACTGTACGTAATATATACACCAAAGATCCAAAATAGAACCAGCAATGACCAAAATTAGGGCGCCTTTATAATCACATAGACTCACCCCCAATATACAGTAAAACCCATGATAGGTTCAAACAAAACACGATTAATTCATAGGTAAGCACCTCAGATTTTTATTTTTAAGGGGAAATCGCTAATTGGTACCCTAAATTAGCCATCAATTACTAATCAGTACCCTGTTTACATAATTATTGCTAATCGGTACCCAACCCGCTCTTTTTGCCATCAGCCTTGCTAATCGGTACCCGAAAGATAGAAATGAACTATTTCACGAACCTCCATGCTATCTTAACGCTGCTCGCTAATTCTGCATTAAACACGACAAGTGCTTTGTTGCGCAACATGTCGGATTATCAAGATAAGTAGCATTGAAACGATTGGTTATCATCCTTCCCACCGTACTTGACACATCAAAGCAAAATCGATCTTTCACATAACAGCTACACCATATTTTTTTATACGTAGCAACAAAATTTAGCTGCTGTTGGCTCCATGCTTAAAGCGCCTGGGTTTCACTATCCACACTTGCACGTATCTCCAAACTTTTGGCGGAGTAGTTCCGCCACCGATTCGTAAAAGATAGTTACAATAATCAGTAAAGGTCTAATCATCCTTAAAAAAGCAGCAATTAGTACAAACAATGTCATGTTAAGTGCAACACAAAATCGCTGTGTACATAGCATCATTTAAATCTTAGATATCCCCAAGGAAAAAAAACGTGTAAGTCCTGAACGCTTTTGGGCACCGAAAGAATACAACTCATTTTCTACCAAAAGATTGCGCAAATACTTCAGTAACTGAAATACTTCTTGTTTTTCATAATGTACATATCCGGTTAACCGACTGCACATGCAAAAGAATGAGCGTCAAATAAATTTATCCGCCTTCACCAATACTCATTTGCGTCATTCAGTTATGGAAACCTGCATTTGTTTTTCGCAGGGTAGCGATCAGCGAGACTGATGGCAAAAAGAGCGGGTCTGGGTACCGATTAGCAATAATTATGTAAATAGGGTACTGATTAGTAATTGATGGCTAATTTAGGGTACCGATTAGCGATTTCCCCTATTTTTAACGATAATTTTACATTCCATATCGCTATTGACTTAGGCAATGGTTGCTGTTACCGACTGGGGCCCCTCTTTTGGACACGAGAAAGTGCATTTGCTACCGATTGGACCGAATCGGTAGCCATTATTCGGTAAATGTACAAAGTTGCATAAAACGCGACTATACGTATAGCTGGATACTGACTTGGCAGGAAAGCCAGGGGCCTCTTCAAACCAACCACGTGTCAATACATTCGATGCATATAATTTGAAATTTTTGAATTTAAGCGAAACAGTTTCCAGAATCTCCTAAGTCATTTTCTTCTCATACTAAAATCAAGTTAAAAATTGCTGACTTGCCTCAAGGCAGAGAGAGGGCTTCACCTGACTTTGTCGCCAATATTGCATGCAGGTAAACAGTTGCCAAAATTCTCTAAGTCATTTTTTTCTTATACTCAAAGCAAGTTTAAAATTGCTATGTTGACTCAAGGCAGAGGGATGGCTTTACCTGACTCAGTCGCCATCCTCATATCAACAGAACACTTAGCTTAGCAAGTTGCATTATAGTTAGCAATTAAATATGCAAACTTATCGATAAAAAACGATACGCTTCCATTATTTTTTTATCTCGAGTAGAAAACTACAAAAACATCATCAAATATCGATAGCGAAAGTACTGCAAGCTTGCTTGATTCAGCGGGCCAGGATTTTTGCCATGAACGAAAGACTCGGCAGCAACGAGTACGTAAATTCCACAGTTGTAATTATCCAATTGTGCCCCGATTGCTGATTCGAAACGGCGGATGCGGTACTGCGCAGGTCCATTCGTCGTAAGAATTCGGCGGAGTTTATCGTGTGCAAAACGATAGGCCTCCTGCGCATGGCTGGAAGTCATGGGATCGTAAAAATAAATTTCTTGAGTGCTCATGCGCGCAAACACGCAACACCAATGGTTGCTGCCGAATAGCAGCGGAAAAATAGCATAGTCGGTACCGTCCTTCGAAAGCATCACTCGTATCATTTCATCCACATCATCCACGCCGATAGCACCAGTGAGTGACGGCAAAACTACGACCACGCGGCTATTGTCTTGAAAAAATCTTTCTAAAGCGAAATGAAGAGCGGCGTCGCTCAATTGCATTCGCCCAGCAAAGTCCACAATATTGACCTGAATACGAATAAGTGACTCCAAGTTAGAAAATACCATAAGAAATAAATGACACCAACGTACTTTCTCGGTTTGAAGTTGAAGTGATTTCTGGGTTGTCGTCCTCTATTAAGTGCTTAATTAGGCCCTAAACAATTGATAATAATGGTACACAAAGTGGTACACCTGGTCCTACCTCAAGTGCTACTAATCCTAATTTAGGTAGGATACAACACCAACATAGGCCGGTTAAAGGGACCGCGATTCGACTTAACCGGGCTCGGATCACAGGGTCACAGAAGGAAATACCCCGTTTGACATTCTTCGTTTCTCTCGACAATAAGAAGAAAGAAGAAATCTAGGAAATGCTCAGCGGTCGCTTACAGAAGAAATTTTCAGAGGCGACACAAGGAAATTTAGCGGATAACGTAAAATGAATATAGCGGGGCTACAAACTGGTGTGATAGAGGCTCAAATGCGTATGTACTGGAATACGTCGCAAGAATTTCGTTTGGAACCGTTCAACGGACAGGATTCAAGGTCTACAAAGTAAAGATGAGGGCAAAACTGAATGCAGCAGGGCTGTTAGCACTGGTTACTGGAAAAGAGCGGTATAATTTCGATTGGTCGCCAGAAATGAAGGACACCTGAGATTGTCGTATGCTGCCGCACACGCAATGATCTTTGGAAGTCTGGCAGGCACTGTAGTGTTGCATATGAAAGAAGTGATCGAGACTGGAAACGCCATTCGCCTATGGGATGCCTTATTGGCAGAATACGATCGGCAGAATACGATTGGCAGAATACGATGGTATGCCGGCGTGCAATAGGATCGAAGTCGAGAAAAAAATGTTCAGTCGCTTCTTAGGCCTGGAGAGCGGATGCTGGGCTACTTTAATGAGATGAGACAACTCGAAGGCGAGCTACGTAAGGCAGGCGAGATCATGGATGAATTAAAGTTCGCGGAGATACTGTTTTCCAGCCAAAAGAAGTATATCCTGATCTATACAAAGAATTCTCACGCATGGAGTCGCTATCAGTGGAGAATAATGTAAGCCTACGTCAAGTCAAGATCCACCGTCCAATCTACGTTGAAGAGCAAGAACGCAGCTAGCGTGGTGACGCAAGGCGTGAAGTACAAATGAATAACGTAGAGAACCGCCAGAACATCAGACAAATCACTACGCCAGGAAGACGTGAAACACTACAAGAGGCAATGCGGCGGAGGTCGTGCAGAATCTGTAACCAGTATGGATATTGGATGCGTGGTTGTCCACGCGGTTAACTCAAATAATTGTGAAAGAAACAATCGAGGAGACCGTGGAGGACGCGGTGGCAGACGCGGAGGCAACGATCGCAACATATATTGGATGGAGATACAATCACTCCTGAGGTGCAGGGACACAAGATGAACCGATACCAGTTTTCATGGTGCAGGATAGTACCAAGGAGTCATTTCTCTCTCCAGAAGTTATTGAATAGAAACTTGGTAGTGGAAGTCAAGCGAATGTGTACAACACCTTTCTCGAAGTATACACTGTGTAAGGCAAAGATCTGGTCATGATGAATGACACAATATCTACGGCGACGCAGATGGGCACGGTGTTACTCTGCGTGCAGATGAGCCTACAAGCAAGATAGAGAAACGCAAGCTGGAAGACGTATGGTATATACCAGAAGCGCGTGCCAACATCATTGCATTCGACTATTTATTCCAGTCACGCAAGTACAAGGTGACACTCCATGGTGTCCTACGCCCGAAGACCAGCGATCATACAAGCACTGCATTGTGGCTTACGGCGCTCTGCATCATAAAGAAAAAGATCGCGGCGAGTGGTGGTGGGCGACTTGTTCTGCTGCTAATTGTTTATCGCATTTAGAGGACGCTCTTTTGTACGTATCAGTGCTGGAGCGGAGATTGAGCCAAAAATCAAACTTTCCGATTGGCTAGCAGCGCTCAACTCATTCCAGCCAAGCAGTGAATTGTTCTGAGCGTCTCTCGTATGAGTAGTTTCTTCTTCCGACTGCATCTGCACATGTGTCGCTGTGGTGGAGCCGATTTCCAAATCCATGACCGAAGTCGTGGGTGGAATCCGGATACCCACTGGCCCGGACGACCAACTATCGGAGGGGGTACTCCGTCGATCTTGATCAGCATCGGAATCAGATGAATCACCATTGTGGTGACTGATCTGATCCTCCCGGTCATCTGGCCGGTCTTCATGCTCGTCAGGATTTATGTTTAACTTCATCTCACCTTGTGTACCCGTTGATCGGGGGTGATTACACTCACTTAGGTGGACTCGGTGACGAAAAGGATGATCTTGATCAGGTCGGAGGGTTTGACCTTCTCGAGACGGGGGGTTTCCTCGGGTGGAAATCTTCACCGGAGAACGGGTTGGGGTCGACACTTATTCAGTATCTAGGCACTGATCAGGAAAGTTCGTCTGATCAGGCCAGCCAATGAGAGAGAGATATAACGAAACCAAGAAAATGCGATCAATCCACGATCTTCCACAGTAATCCACAAACGTTATCTCCACAAAACCTTTACCAAT
>MIQA02023908.1:0-33408 GCA_001887855.2 Sclerospora graminicola
GCTAAGACAGATGGTATACGGTAAGTGTTATTTGTTCATGATCGGATCTCACACGTGGCGGTCCGACTTGCACATCTTGTACCCATCCCTGGTAAAGTTCCGAGATATAAAAGCGATCTATTATACTCGCAAATGACTCTCTCCAGAAAGTAAAAAAAAATCGCTCGTGTCTTGGACAAGGTCTTCAATCACTGTTTTTGAAGCCAATCTCGCGTCCACCATTTTTCGTCTCGAAATAAGTAAAGAGAGGGCGGTCTCTGTTGTCGTATGTCGATTCCCTCCCACTTGATCCAGCAACGGGATTTCTACGCAATTTTTGAAGTCTCCACCGACTACCAGTACTGTGCCATAATTGTTTCGAAAAATCGTTCTCGCCACCCTTTGTCTGAAACCGGTGCGTATATATATTTAATATCCACCATTCAAGGATTGACAAGACCATATGTCTTTTCGTCCATTGTTCCTGCCGTAACATGTGAAAGAGTAATACTCCCACATCTTCCGTCTTCTCATCGGAGAGTCCCCGGTAAGCCATTCGCTGGTCCTTTCTATAGTAACCCCACAGAGTCTCCCATTGTTGCGTGACCTCATCCGTTTCTGCTCTGGAAGTGAGATGGGTCTCTTGAAGTAGAATGCACATAACATTGGTCTGCCTCGTTCGTCTCCACGGTTGTAACCATTTCATTCGCTGTAAGGCTTTAAAATCCCTGATATTTTGTGTAATGATTGTTGACACACCTTTCTGGAGTTTAAGTCGTGACGATTGTGGACTCCAAAGCTGTACTAAGTGATGTCTCGCATAGTGATACATTTTGCCATCCAAGTCGCAATTTGCGCGTTAATCAACTCCAGGCTGCCTTTAGTAATAACGATGCGTTTCCGCCCAATTGAACATCCATCTACATTCATTGTTTTCAGTTCTTCGTGGCTTGTCAGCCCTTATTTAAAAACGTCTAATAACTGACTTCAAATCTTATCCTTCATCCGTTAGACGACCAGATTCTTGTAACTTCAAATTTTAAGTGATGCCCTGATGTGTCGGTCTACAAAACTTCAATAGGATCTTCCACTGAATGGTCCTCTCCTAGGATCGCTGCTATTTTGGGTCCGAAATATATGCACAGACAAGATACCGACTTGGTACTTGCTGAATTTGAGGTGCTCCTAGTCGAACGAAAGCATTATATCCATTTGCCACATTATTAATCCGTAGCCACTCCTGTGAGCTGTCTCGGATAACCTCCCGTTGTGGTTCTGCTACTAATGAGTGAACCCTTGTCTCCCAGTGCTCAAACATCTCCGGTTTGAGAACCCCAATTCCGTGCGTCTTCCCGATCTGAAAGATTTTCTCCCAGCATGTTTTTCACCAGTCAGCTGCTAGGATGTCCAGTATGTCGGGATTCAGTCTATTCAGGATTAAGTCGGGGTGGCTAAAACAATATATTAAGTAATGTAGAGCTACCGCGTCTGCCTTGGCTGCTATAATCCACCTTTTCGGCGGATTCGACCGTCGGAAATTTAGTGCCAACCGCATTTCTCCACACATCCGCCATCTCATTCCATACCAATTTCCAGTCTTTGTCTGTGACGCTAATTAGATTTTGCACCGACTGCATCCTCAAATTTGTCAAACAATTCTTTTTTCATCTTAACTCCAGTTGAGCCCACATCTATCTTTCCTCATAATCCAATTCACCAGCCACCCTCCTGCCCGTCTCAGTAAGTCTCTGTTCGATTTCGCGTCGGCCACAGTTTCGGTCAAATCTCTATCCCCAGCTTGATCCACGCGCTGTTTCTTGTCCGCATACATGTCATCACGTTGTCGTCACACCGACACCCAAACTCCATCGGTGTTCTCCGTGACCTTCCATTCTAGCCGGGGCCTTGTGCGACCGCGATGAATCCATTGTCCTCGTGCTGCTTCCAGCAACCCAAGCTGTCGTTGTAAAGCAGCTGTTGCAGGCCCCTGATGGTTCCAGTCAGTGACAATGGATATTTTCTGAATTTCTCGGGGCATCGTTGACAATGTATCCATCTGGAAGTGCAAGATATCCTTATTACCCCCTGCTGTGTCTTCCAGCATAAAGCCTCTATTTGTCCTGTAAGAGATTGAGACATTGGGTTGACCTGATGATTTGTTGAGACCATTATACTACCAGATTCGAGTCCCTGGTGAATCGTGACGCGCAATTCGTTGCTAGTGCGTAATTTCTGCCCTGATTTCACTGTTGACAGTGTCATACTGCTGCGTATCCGTTTGGTCCATACCCACATCTTCTCGAGTTGAAGTTCTACTCTCCCTGTCCTTAATCCGCCAGCCGTGAATGTAGGCATGGTAATGAGCCTTTGCGTGAATCATACCAATGGTAACTTCGCCTCTTTGGATTTTGTTGCCGTTTTCAAGTATTCTCTCCACACACGTGTTCATGTTGATCAGAAATTCCCCCCATGAAAGAAATTTCTTCTTCTGGAGAATGCGTGATGTAGGTTCATAATGGATCGACCGAGAGTTCCGTTATCATCCTTACTTATCACGAAAATATTCTGTTCTAGCATCGAGCATATGCTCCCAATGGTGTCATTCCCACCCCAAGACATCGGCTCCACAGAGGTGTCTAATTCAGATGGGCTGGATCCATATTAAAGTAGATACTGTTTCCGTTGAATAATTTTCAACCACACTTTTGTGGTGTACTAGTATACAATGTAAGTAGGTACACATGTTAGCATCGCCACCTGCAGGTAGCACATTTTTAGCTCTTTAGATTCCGCGCAAAAGGGTCTGGCAGTCCATGTCAGGCACTGTTTTCTTCTAAAATAGTTATTCCTTTTATTTCTCGTTACTTTAAAACGAATTTTGCAAGAAATGGTCCAGTCGCAATTTGCGATGAGATTAGCTCAACCAGTGGATTGTATTTTTATTCACTTAAGACTTTTTTGCGGATTTGTCACTAAAATAGCTCCACCGTCTTACTATACATGTATACCAGTTCCGATTTTGCCATAGAGCTCGACCAGGCGACGGTCGAGAGCGGATCCGAACTACCCAGAGAGCGATAGCCACGCATCGCATAGTAACAATAAACCCGGATGCAGATCCGGGCCCACCGAACAGTGCCCCCCAAACAAGGCAGGAGGAGCGTACGGGCAACCGCATACAGAGCGCCCTAAAGGAAGAAGTAGTGCCGGAGACGCCTACACCTGGACAAGATTTGGCCCATTCCGAATCAGATACCAGGTATTACCGGTGGATTCGGAGGTGTGATAATGTAATAATGGACACACTGCAGTCTGCTTTAGACGCCGACAGTCCGAATTCCGCATCAGCGAGGTGAGGCAATCAGGCAACGACCGAGATTGCACAATCTGAAGCAGTAAAACGCACAGATTAGGAACTGGTGAAAGCCTTACAGTCTGATCTGCAGCAAGCTACCACGGCCCAGCCTAGGGTCCAAGCGTGATTTGACCTCATGCAGCATCTATTTCCTAAAATATACGTTCCAGCCAAAGGACCAGCTTCAAAGCTATCGGATATAAGTACACGTTTACCCAAGTTAAAAACGGCTGGTCTGGAGAGGCTTAATGTTTTATTTGAGTTAATAGTCGTCGTTTCCTATAATCAAGACTGGACGACATGGAAGCAAAAAGTGATTTCGGCAGCGCTGTCAGTGCAACGCTCCTCCGAACCGTTCGAAGCTTTATTGCATAAGCTGATAGGGCAGGAAAAAGGAAAACAAGCCGACACTACGTTACCTCCTTTAGTAAGATGGGCATCGAAATTACGAAGACCCAAATCTCCGTAGGCATCTCAAGATTAGGACGTATTTGAAAAGCCCTTCCTCTTCAAGACGAGTAAGCATACGGCAGATGACATTGAGCAACTACGCCTACTTTGTGAACAAGAATATGGTATATTCGTATCATCACAATGCAGAGTCGGTACTAAAGATGAGTGAAAAATTGTAACGGGGTTAGCGGAAGGACATATACTCGCAAAACAATAACCACAATTCAACAAAGCATCATGACGTTGGTGTGGTGTAGTCGCTTACAGAAATTCCTTCTGAGATGCAAACACCCACGGGGGGCCCAGATGACTGACTGTCGGAGGGGTACTCCGAATGGATCGTTCACTCCCATCACCTTGGTCGTGACGACTTGGATGAACCATGTTCGAAAATTTCACCTTGTGTACCCGTCAGCACTGGCGGTTGCGCTCTCTTGGTGGACCCTAGGGCGAAAAGTTAAAAGTCCGTAAATAGGAAACGAGGGTTAGGACTAGGGGTAGCTCCTGGGTGGAAATCTTCACCGGGGAGCTCGATTGGCAATATACTTGAAATTTGTATAATGCGACGGCTGGACCGAAAATAATCGATCGGCCAGCCAAACCAAAGATAATATAGGGGTAAGTCCAGTCGTGTATGTAATAGGAAATCCAAATGAAACTCCACAATCTTCCACAGTAGACCGAAATGTTACCACACTTTCCAATAGAGATAAAACCGTGTTCAAAACACGGGCGACTTGAGTTGAGTATACGCAGCGCGGTGACTCCCGGTCAGGGGACTTCCGGTGGGTTACTTTAACCTTCCCCGGGCAAACCAATAGTAGCATGAGGAGACCTTGTTAGCCCTCTGCTGTGAACCAATTGAAAGCGACTTGTGCCTTAGAATGCGAAACGTATACTGATTTTTATCCCTATGTCCAATACTCCCTTTTGTGTAACCTACCCCAAATAGCCCGGCTGGATAGTTATGTGTCTTACCTGAAATAGCCCAGCTAGATCTCTTTTGTGTACTATACACCAAAACCAGCCGGCTCGACTGGATACTCCTTCATGTACCACACACCAAAACCATCCGTCTCCACCTGGATAGCCATCCAGCTAGGCCCACTTAGCCGCTGGCGTTAACTCTTTTTGAGCAGCTTAGCATCCACCTTCGGCGTCCCCTCCGTCTTCCACAAAGGCCCAGCCTTCTTCAGGCACGTACATCCTTCAGACCATCCATCCCTCGGTCATCTACCATCGGCGGCCATCCGGTCCACCTCTAGCTAGCCCGGTTACAAGTCCCCTGATTACGCCCACCTGGCTCGATTCCGTGCCTGGCACCATTCTGCCGCTGGAGAATACACCCGGCAGCTACCAGCCCACGTCCCATGATGGCCGGTCCGGGCAGCTGACTAGGACCAACATTTCCACCAATCAGGTGGATGCGTTCACTTCTCATTTCAGGTATCAATAGTAACGTTATATAAAATTTCAAATGGGTGGGGAAATTAACTGACATTTTGATTTAAATTTGTAATAGGTTTTCTCAATGCACTGGGAAATAACGGGCTAATTGCCCGTTAATTTTCCCGTCACTTCACCACAGCCGCCCTGAGTCTTGTTGCAGCCGCACAACGGTTGAGGCACGATCTCACTACGCATCTCGCACTTCGACTCCTCCGCTTCCTATATCTGGCCACGAGGATACCCATACTAACTCATCGTTGTGTCATTCCCCGAGGCCAGCGAGGCACCCGGTAGGCTGCTTAAGCACCCGGTATGCTGGCCTCGGGCGTCGCTCAGGGCAGCCCGAGGTGGCTATCCTGAGAACTCAAATCACTGCCTTGACCGCTCAGGTAGCTATCCTGGAGAAGGCGAACACTGAGTTATGTCTGATCCCACGACTTGCTGATCAACGGGCAGACGAAGCCCGATTTCGGGAGGTACTGGCTGCCCTCCAATTCCAAGCCACATCAGCCAACGGGAAAGTGAGAAAGCCGATCTCATTCAAGAGAGGGATCGCTACGAGCAGCCGTCCGAGTCTATTGACTCTCTGCGCATCTTTTATCAGAAAGCGACAGCCGCCGTGGACTCCCAAAGTTAATGCATTCTCGCTTATTCAGCATCGTCTTCCAATCCACTCAGCATATATGTTCCCGCAGAACAGAGAGTCATGTACCATCATATCCTGATGTTCGAGTCTTCCCATGCTTCTCGTAAGGTGACGAAGCACTACTAGGGGTGCATCTGCATCTCCCAGCGACTGGAGAGCTCACAGGTGAGCTTGGGTCAGCTGGAGAATCACCGGATCCATCTCGCGGAAAAAATGGCGAAGTATCAGAAAGCACTGGAGCGGTCGGCATCCGCGCCGCCAGGGCTTCACTGTCAGATTCAGAAATGTGAAGTCGCGCATGCCGAGGCCCAGTCGAATGTGGATGACGCACTGCAAGTGGTGTCTGACCTTATGCAGCGCCACTCGAACTGTTTATCCTCAAAACAGGCGACTCGGACCCGACTGACCGAGGCGGGTGCTAGGGTGGCGCGTCTGATGAAGGGCCCTGCGCCTATCCGGCGGGCCATTAGAAACATTCTCGATTTAGATTGCCCCCGCGGCTCCGGTTTGGCCACTTCCTCTCCACCATCTCTACCTTTGGCTGCTGATTCTGATGCGGGCATCAGGTCATCCGAGGGAGAGGCGTCTGCTCCAGGTTCGGTGACCGTCAGCACTGAAGTAACCACACGTCTCCGGATCTGGGATGCTTCCCGAGACCCTAACCCTCTACCGGTGCCAGCCAGCGCGCAGCCGGCTTCTTCACCATCCTCCGGTACATGGAGGAAAACGTCGATCCAGCAGGATTGCATCGCTTCATTCCCCCGTGGCGACTAAACGGCTTAAACAGTCCGCTTCGTCAGCGAAAACGGTAAAGATTCGGGAAGACAATGAGCCGGGCTCCGGCCCTGATTCGGGTCCGGCCTCTTCCGGTTTGCTGGCTTCCGGAAAGTCGCCCCTTCGTGACCGCGCTCCGAGATCCTTGTCCAGCCCTTTGTCTCCTCCAGTTCTCCTCGGAATTTCTCCCCACGACCCCCGAAGTCCATCCACCGCTTCCCCGGATGAGGGGAAGGCGTCTAGCCTGCTCGAAGTGGATGACGACGAGCCCGTCCCTGAGGACTACAAGAGGTCACCTTCTCCGAACGTTTTTTCACTGGATGAGAACGAGTCCAAAGAGTCAGCCGAAGAATCCCCCCGTCCTGGATTCCTCGTCGGAGAGTCATGACTGTTTCCGAACTGACTGCGGCTCGCCCCCCTGGTCTGAGGTGCAACTGGAGGGCTTGCGCATTGCAGACCTCACCGGTGCCTACGTCGCTCACGATTTGTCTCGTCCACTGTTGTGGAAGTTTCCACCGGCCCCAAAAGGATTAAAACGACCGATTGGCGTCCTGACCTAGTCGACCTCGGCCAGCTAAATTCGATCCTGTCTTTCAAGCCATGGGTCGTATTGGCGACGGATATGTCGGATATGGGCTTGCCCCATGTCGGCTGGTTTGCCGATCTCCGTAATGCCTGTGCGGGGTATCTTTCCTGACATGGTCAATCCATTTGGAGTTCCACCCATCAGCTCTTTATTTCCGCGGAAGCCGGACGTGAGGCTCCCGATCTGGCCAGATACCGAGCCGACCGCAAGCAGCGTCGAAATCGCGCGGCTGAGGGCTGGGCCAAGTTATGCACCCTCGTCGTCGACGGCATCCGACTCGGCCACTGTGACCTGGACTTCATCCTATCATGCTACACCTGGCCACTCGCCGGGTGGAGAAAAGCGAGAATCCGGCTGAGGGCGGGACCTGGTATCCGGGATTGGGTAACCCCCGTCGCGCCACCACCCTCCAAGCCTCACTCGCCGAGATCGACCAGCAGGATCCGTGGCGTAACCAGTGCCGGCAGGACCTCTACCGCCACCCTGTCCTCAGCGTATCTCGGACCTGGTATCCGGGATTGGGTAACCCCCGTTGCGCTACCACCCTCCAAGCCTCACTCGCCGAGATCGACCAGCAGGATCCGTGGCGTAACCAGTGCCGGCAGGGCTCCTACCGCCACCCTGGCCTCAGCATGTCCCGACTTCGGAACAAATTACGCCGCACTCGCCAGTGATGACTTACAAGGCCAGTTTATTTTTCTCGTTCTAGCTAATTCCACTTCCCCATCCATCCGTTGCCATTCGCCCCGCTAATACATCGTTCCTTCTGTTATCTATACCGAAACTACTTTTTCTACTCCCATAACCCGAACACCCATCCAGCTTCGCCACTCATGCTGGCTCCAAAACGTTTTTAATCCAACGCCATGCCGACTCCAAAATCAATCCAGCACCTGATTGGCCCATTTCTGGCCAGACTAGTTCCTATCCACCGTTTGATTGGTCGATTGCTATCGCTTAATCTGGCCAGACCTGCTGCCCGGCAGCCAGATGACCTAATTTGCTGGCTCCACCCCACTTTACATGGGTCTACATGACCTCGAAACGGTCCCGGCTCGCTTGTCGGCGGTCGAACTCCCTCATCAAGGCCCCACAATTTAGGTCCAACTCATCCACCCACGACCGTTCTTTGTAGTTTTCCCACTGCACCAGAAATTTTCTGTGAATCCGCCCAAACCTGGTTTTCCGTCCGGTTCGAACATCCAAAATCTTCTCTACTTCGTACTCGTCCGGATCCAGCGGTTTGTCCCAGCTGTCTTCTGGCAGCAGGGCTTCGTCAAAGTCGAACCGGTCGCTCTCCACTACCAAGCGTGTACTCGGACGGTCTGGGTAGTGTTTCACCAACTTCAGCTTGGAAACGTGCACTATTGGGAAAACGTTGTAGTCAGTGCCTGCCGTAACCAGCTTGACTGCGTGCTCCCCGACCAGCTCCGCTACTCAAAAGGACCATGCCACATATGGGCTAGCTTCCGCGCATAGCCTTCTTGACTCGATCCAGATACAACCATACCTGGGAGCCTGGCTCTATACCATGCTCCATGACTTGGTCGTTGTTGGGTCGGCGCGGTCCGGGATTGCTCGCCGGAGGCGTTCCTTTACGTGTTCCCGTGCCAGTGAATAATGACGTTGGACCCCCATCCTCCAGCGACGGGCGTCTCTATCACGGCTTCTGGTACACCCTATTGGGATGCCAGCTTCCAAGGTGGATCAAGGATCCCATCCATAAGCCAAATAGAAAGGGGTGTCTCCTCTTACCCGATCGTACGACGAATTAATGCTGAAAACAAGTCTCTCGGCGTATTCATCCCAGTCGTGCTGATCCGCCTCCACCACATACATCTTGAGGGCTCTAGTCAGAGTTTGGATCATTCTTTTGGCCTTCCCGTTCGCCTGAGGGCGGTAAGCCATGGTCGCGCTCTGTTTTTGTCCCAGAATCTTGTTGAAGGCTCGGAATACGTCCGCCATAAATCCAGGCTCCTTATCATGCCGGATGACCTCGCTTGCTCCGAAACGTCTAAACACACATTCCTTGTAACTCTGAGCAAACTGCTGTGCGGTACGGCTGGAACTGGCTTTTGCTATGACCAGCCCGGTAAACAAATCCGTCTAGATCAACAGCTCAGTGTTCCATTTCGAGATTTTGGCAAGGGTGGGATATGGTCCATCGCAATGACTTGAAAAGGATAGGTGGCCTGTATATTTCCAGGTGACCGCCCTCTAATGGTCAGCCGGCCTATCCCTGTTTCACAATCCGGACAACTTCCCACATAAGATTGTACGCTGCAATAGAGGCCCCGCCAGTGGAAATGCGCCTTGATTTTATGATAGGTCCGGCCGATACCTTGATGTCCTCCTTCCAAACTTACGTGATAGTGGTGGAGGATATCCTTTTGCAAGGTAGTCGGTACGACCAGCCAGGCGGATTTATCCCTATTCATTTCGGGCTGGTCACCATCTCGGTAGAAAAACAACAACCCGTTATCATCCACTTCGTAATCTGGGGCTAGCTTAAATCACGCCTCGGCTTGTTCGGCACTTAGTTTCTCCACTTCCCCTTTTAAGTATGCTTTGAGATCCACTATCCACTCCTCTTCATCTTCATCTTGCGCTTGGAGGATCGGTTCTGCCCGCAACTGTTGCACTATCCCTTCGCTCATTACTTCTGGAGATGGTGAGCCAGCGGCCAGAGAACGGTGCTTTTGCGACCGGGTGACGGCGTTCACCCGGGTTACCTCTTCATTGTTGGCAGGATGGATAAGTTCGGGCAGCCGATTGATCTCTGCCAGATCTGATAACAAGCTCGGATCAGAAGCCGTGACCCCTACTTGGTCACGCATAGCTAGCGTGGCCAGGTGCTCTGCACTCTTATTCCAGTCTCTTTTTACATGTAACAATTCATGTTCCGGCCACTTTCGCTGGGCGGACATAACCCGATAATTCAAAAGTCTTAGTCGGGGGCCTTTGCAGTCTATTTCTCCCGTGATTTGCCGGGTCACCAGATTGGAATCACCGCATACGATAATCCACCCCTGCGTCCGGCCAGTCAGAAGATCTAGGCAAAGCAGCAATCCTCGGTATTCTGCCTCATCCACTGTTATGCCAGGCGTGAAATCCGAAGCAGCTGCGACCACTTTCCACTCGGGCAGCTTCCACAGGATGGTACTATAGGCGCCTACTCCCTTTTTACGCTTGCTGACCCGTCAAAGCTCAGAACCATCAGTTCTTCTGTCGGTCCCACTATTGGTGGCGGTAGTGTGATGGGTTGTCGTGGCTGTTTTCGAGGTGCTATGGCTATCAGCGCTTTCTCCACTTCTGTCCTGGGAGTGATGCTGGCCGTTAACGTGACCAATATCTCCTCTCCTCCTTTGGTGCACTTGATCACTTCTAGAGACCACTGAGACAACAACGCCGCCCATCCACCCAGCCGGCCATCAATTCCATTTGCCGTAAGAAGCCATGATAGGGTCGACCGTCTGGATAATACTTTAATAGGGCGAGACACCATCATAATGTAGCACACATCCAGAATCCGTAGTAACGCCAAAACTTCTTTATCCACTAGCCCATAGTTAGCTTCGATAGCCTTCAGAATCCGGCTAGTGAACGTCTCAGGACAATACACTCCATCATGATCGGCACAAGGACAGCTGAGATAGCCCACTTGTTAGCAAAGATGATGACCACAGGCACCTTATTACATCGAAATGCTTCAGGACTGGTGTGGTCGCCATCTTTGCTTTCAGCATGCCAAAGTCCACCATCGCCCTGGTCATGTGGTCATCCAGCCCGGCGGCACTGGAGTTAGGCAGCCGGCTGTCTGTCTGGGTGGACGCGGGCAGCATCTCATTGGCCAAAATAGTTGACCCGGGTAGCATATCATTGGATGATATTGTTTGCGGTTACCATTTCTCCTTGCCGATCCTGCTCTCTCAACCTGTGGTAATCCACTTCCCGTAGCTCATACAAAACAGTAGCATAGACCGCGAAGCCCTCAATGAACCGACTGTAGTAATTCAGGCTGCCCAAAAAAGATCGCATGGCCTTCAATGACCGCGGGAAAGGCAGATTACTCAAAGACTCCAGATCCTTCGGATTAGCTTCCAATCCGGCAATCGAAACCTGATGACCCAAATAGGTCACCTTAGTTTTTCCCCAGAAACTCTTTACCACGCCAATCGAAATATTCCACTTTTCACACGTAATCATCAACTTCTCCACTTTGTCACACAGTAAATCGCAAGTAGTAGCCGTCACGAGAATGTCATCAATGTAGGGCCGCCGCCCCAAAACCGAAGGTTTTGGGTCGGGGTCCGGGTCACCTTCGGCGAACACGTCACCGACCAGAGCAGGATCTCGATCTGCCTTGATCTTGAAATGTCTAAACAACGCATTATCTATTAGTCGCGGGTAAATCTGCGGGTCATTCTTCAGGCCAAACGGCATGCGGTTCCACTCGAACAACCTGAAAGGCGTTACAAACGCATAGATTTCTCGTGCACGATCAGTCATAGAGACCACCCAGAACCCACTAGCCATGTCCAACGAGCAATACCACAACACTTTATCCAAATCCTCCAACAAGTCGTTTATCAACGGCATCGGGTAAACCATTAGCTTAGTCAGCCGGTTCACCAGTCGGTAGTCGATACACAGCCTTATATCCACCCCATTCTTCTTAATAATGATTACAATGGGCGACGCTTATGGCGAGGTGGACGGCTGGATTATCTTGGTGGCCAGCAACCCTTTGATAAGCTCCGACAGCTTTTCCGATACTGGGGGGCAAGTCTCCGGCACCTTTGCGCCACCGGCTTGGCGTGACCTACATCAATGTCGCATACCGCCCCATGGGCGGCCGGAGGCAGTGTGCATTTCCAGGGCCAAACAGCAGATGTTTCCTTTTCCATATGATGTCCTTCATCTCTTTCGGGGTGTTCACATCCGGGTCTCCAACTTGTAGATCGTCAATAGTAACTGCTGGTGGACAGGGGGTCACCTCAGGTAACACCTCCATCTGATCCTCCATGCCTTCGACGTATAGATCGCCCCCTACATGAATGCAGACCTGGTTGGCTTCGGCTAATTCCGGATCCGGATCAGGCGGATCCGTCGATCCGCCTCCAAATAATTCCGAATCCCGGTCAGGTGGATCGGTCGATCCGCCTCCACCTAGTTCCGAATCTCGGTCAGCCGGATTGGTCGATCCACCTCCGGCTATTTCCACATCCAGGTCAGCCGGATCAAACGATCCAGCATCATTCTGCTTATCGGCCATCCGGCATCGGAGGTGACCGCACCTGAGTTTTTGCTTTGTCTCCTCTACGGATCCTGCTGCTCGTCCGTCCTCGACGGAGTGGACAAAACCAGTTCAGCGATTGGGGCAGGATCTCGGCCAGCACGTTCAGCCGGATTCGGCGATGGCTGGCTCCGCGTAAGTATTCTAGAAGGAGTCCGGTACTCCGGTTTAGCCACCATTGGAGTCTGGTCTTCCTCCACCACTTCCTCTTCGCTGACCAAATCGGTAGCTGCCTGAAAGGCTAGGTTTTGCCACTCGATATAGCGTCTTGAGCCAATAGCGACATAACCCGGCCGGCGGGGCACTTTCTACTCGGCCAGCCACATTCCAATAATCACGTCTTCATGCAAGGTGGGGGCCGTTCTGAGATGTTGGTCACGCTTATGTAATTGAGGCGACCTTCCACTTTGACGAACGAGGGCACCCAACACTCGACCCTAGTCAGCCATAACTTACGTCGTCGGTCGTGTCGTCGCACCATTACTTCCCATGTCCTTCCCACTGGCACCGTTACAAACTGACCTAACTTGAGGAACTGAACGTGGGCACCATATAAGGGTCACCGGTCAGCCAGCTGGATCTGTACCTCATCAGGCAACGTCAATGTCCCATAAGATAAAACCAGCCGTATGCCGGCTGGGACCATAGCGTCCATCCCCAGAATTGCATCCTGACCGGCTAGCTTACCCACCCAGGCGGTAAAGTAGTACACCAAAGACCCAGCCAATGTAATCTTAACTCTTATTCTTCCTTGGGTCTGTACGAACTTTATCCAATAACGATACACTCTTGCCGCTTCGTCTCATCTATTTCACACCCCACCTTACGAGCAAAGCTGGTGTCAACGATTGACACTTCTGCGCCAGAGTAAAAAAACGCATAGTGGCCTTCTGGTTATTGATTTCAACATCCGCCTTGGCTTGCTTGAACCACTAATCAGGCGAATGGTATTTCCAATAACCTCGTGATTCGCCGGGTAACAAATCCAATTCCATAAGCACTTCAGACCGGGAATATTCGTCCGTTCGTATACTGCTCACCAGGAAGGGGTCAGCCCTGCTGCCCGGGGACCGAATGACGTAATCGTCAAACTTACATGTATTGTCGGTTACGCTTTGCTTTGCTTCTTGATTATCCTCCATACCGACATATATCATAGATACTAACACTAGACCGCTCGGCTCGAACCAGATTCCAACCTGGCGAGCGATCTAGTTTAACATCTTTTCCGCTCCGGGCGGCAACATTCCAGCATGCTTGGTCGGGACGTACCACTTCTTCATCTGGTTGTAAAATTCCTCGATGGGGTAGCGACCAGCCTCGTGCACTTTTCAGCAATTCTTGCAGGTGAACAGGCAGTGTTTGGCTAGACGTCCTTTCCTTTCGCACTTCTTGCAGGTCAGCCGCTTCCAACAGCTCCGGTTGTCATGCTTGATGGACCCACAGTGGGTACATTTGCGTCTGGGGTAATCCTGGTCAGTTCGAGCCGGAAAACCCTTCGGCTGACTGGACCCAGCTGGCAACCTGGATGACTGACTGGCTTCTGCCGAGAACAGGTACCGGTATTGCTCCCCTTCGGACTCGCCCCCAGATCGCTGATACTCCTCTTCCGAGCTGGTCGCGTCTGACTCTCGGGCGACCATGCGGACGGCTCGGGCCGTCCTGGTAGATGGCGGCCGACTTCCTTGATCCGCGTTAAAACGGGACTTGAAGCGGCCGGCTTCAACTGCCGCCTTGGGGCCTCGCTTCTTCGCTCTTAGGTAGGTGCGCAGCGTCAATTCCAGCTCCGTGGTGTTCTTCAATCGCAGTAACGCCAGCTGGTCCGCCAGCTCCCGATCGTCCAACGTGCTGATAAAATGTTCCACATGTTCACGAGCGGCTTCCGACCGGCTGGCATCTTCTTTAACCGGGATATTCGCCCTCATGCCAGCGACATTTAAGCGATGGAGATACTCCAGGGGGGTCTCATCCGCCCGCTTCTTGGTGTGAAAATATTGACGCGCCGCCGACGTTCCAGATCCACAGTATTGTTCTTCGAGCGCATCGGCCAATCCCTTCCAATTAACTCGGACTTCCCGGCAGAGCTGTTGGATCCAGTTTTTTGCCGGTGCCTGATCTTTGGAGATTTGATGCAATCAAATCTCCAAAGATCAGGCACTTCTCATAGTCCGACGTCCGGTCTCTGAGAAATGCCGACTTCGTCTTGCTCAGCCATCCTCGGGCTTGGTCCTCGTCCGTGTCTCGTCCGGTGAAGTCTTTTAGCTCGGACGTGGCAGACATTCGCACCCTCGTGATCGCTCCCGAATCCGAATCAAACGCTTGGGCCGAGGCCATGTGGGCTCGGCGAGCCATCCCCAGGTCCAGGTCATCCGGATCATAGTGGCACCTGGCCGACTTGACGGAGTCCATATCCACATCGCTGAGAGACAGCTTCCTATTCGTTGGCCGTCCAGTTCGGCGACTTGGACGGCGACTTGGCGGGATGGCACGGCGCTCACTCTGCTTGGATTGCGCTGACTCCATGTCTTCATCAATCGGCTCCCTCGCATTGTACTGGGGGATCGGGCACCCGACTTTCACGAGGAGCCGAGTGGTCCGATGACCTTGGACTGCCGCGGCTGTTACTAACCCGACGCTGTTCCTCCAAGTATCGCTCCATCATCGCCGAAAACATGCTCTGAAGGTGATCCGGCACTTGAGGGCTAGCCTGAGGGTCCACTCGCGGGGTGACTTGGGGGCAGCCGGGCTGCCAGATCGATATTCCTTCTTAATCCGCACGTCCACGTCGTTGTCTTTTGGCTCTGGATCCGCCGTCGCCGTCCGGTTATGGACGCTGTGCTGACTGGCCTTCTTCCGCTCGGGCGTATCTGGATCTTCGTATCCTCCGAACCTCATGGCCGTTGTCACACGCACTGCTCCCCTTGGGCCAAGCGTCATGCGGGTAATGCCTCAGTTGAAGCCGCTTCTGAAGGGGAAGACTCGTACTGTGAAGAACCCGAGTGTAATCCGGCCGGTCTGCCTGCTGCCGGCGGTGACGACGGAGTCGCTCCAGTTGTTGCTGTCATCTTCTGCGACGGAGAGCAGCGCACTAACGGTACCAAGCGGTCGTGCAGTGCGCCAGATGCCTCCTTCAGCCTGTCCGCCTTCAGATCGAATAACTGGTTCGAATCGAAAGCGCCGGTGTTGATGCCGGCTTGCTTAAGCTGATCGAACAGTCCTCTACTGAGGGACACGTGGCTGTCTGAAAGAGATGGGGGAGAGACGGGGCCGTTTAATCCACCAAAGATTTTCAGTCGTGTTACCCTCAGGACCCCATCCGCCCGCAAGAACTGCCCCAACTTGCGAAGATGTTGGGCACGCTCCAAGTCGGTGTCCGTAACCTTCTGTGATAGGCCATCCAGCTTTTCCTCTTCATCTTCAAAACGTGGCCTATCTTTGCGAGTTGGATAATCCGGCTCCTGCCAATCCATCTTTTTTAGGGGTAGGTGACCTGGATAGTGACTTGATCCTGATCCAGCCAGATTCCCAATCTGGTCGTATCCAGCCCTCGATTCTTCTTTCCTAATTTTTTCTTCTTTGATATTCATAATATGCATTTGTTTGTTCGGATCATGGTCGAAACCATGATCCTTCCTCGGACTATGGTGACTTGCACCATAATCTGATCCGGCTCCAGCTGGGGCATAGTGGCCAGCACTATATTGACTAGTACTGTGGGGTAGTCGCTCTCAGAAAATCTTCCTGAGATGCGAACACCCACGGGGGGGCCAGACGACTGACTATCGGAGGGGGTACTCCGTCCATCCGAGTCATGATCCGATCCGGCATCCGGCCGGCTGGATCGGTCACTTCCATCCGCTTGATCGTGACTACTCGGATGTTGCATGTTGAAAGCTCACCTTGTGTACCCGTCAGTACTGGCTGGTTAGCTCTCCTGGTGAACCCTAGGGCGAAAAGTGTAAATCCGTCGAAAAGGGAGATGAGGGTTAGGACTAGGGGTAGCTCCTGGGCGGAAATCGTCACCGGGGAGCTCGTCGGGCAATACACTTGAACTTTGTATAGTGCCGGCTGGACCGAGAATAATCAATCGGCCAGCTAAACCAATAATATACTTGAACTTTGTATAGTGCCGGCTGGACCGAGAATAATCAATCGGCCAGCTAAACCAATAATATGAAGGGTGAATCCAAATGTGTATTTAATGCAGATATAACTCCACACTCTTCCACAGAAGGCCAATATGTCACCACTTCCCAATACGTAATACCGTGTTCAAAACACGGGCGACTTGAGGTGAGTATACGAGGACGCCGCGACTCCCGGTAAGGGGACTTCCGGTGGGCTAACTTAACCTTCCCCGGGCAAACCAATAGCAGCGAGAGGGGACCTTGTTAGCCCTCTGCTGTGAACCAATGAAAGCAACTTGTGTCTAAGAAATCGAAACGTATACTGATTTATCCTATATCCAATACTCCCTTTTGTGTGACCTACCCCAAATAGCCCGGCTGACCAGTCGTGTGCCTTACCCGAAGTAGCCCGGTTAACTCCGATTTTTTTACACCAACCCCAGATGGTACCAACCCGGCCGGTACACCGAACCCAGCTGGTACCAGTCCGGCTGGTACATTGTACCCGGCCGGCTCGGCCGGATAGCCATCCATCCGAGCCACTTAGCCGTGGGCGCTAGCAATTCCTTGGCATCTTCTCCTCCGATCCGGGTGCCTCCTTCATCCACTAGCACACTCATCTTCCTTCAGGCTCCTTTCACTCATACCTTCCAAACAATCCGCCACCCATCTGCCACCAATCCGCCCCTCGGCCGTCCAACGTCCGCGGTCGTCCCGTCCGCTCAGCCTGCCAGCCCAACTGTCCATGCCTTCTCACATTCATCCGGCCTAATCCCAAGCCTGGCGCCGTCCGGCCGCTTGTAGGTATGCTCGGCGGCGGCTATCCGGCGCCCACGCCCTTGATCCGTATTTCTGCCAATCAGAATGCGCCCTCTGGAAAGTACTTCACATTAATTCATAAGTCACTTTACCACAGCCGCCCCTGAGTCGCGTCACGGCCGCACAACGGTTGAGGCACGATCTCACCCGAACCCAATTGATCTGATCCTGCTTATCCATGCCTCGCTTTGGTACGTCGTCCCACTAATTTATAACGATTTTCGTGAACCCGGTCGGTCTCCTCACCGGCTAGCAAGCACGCCCACAGATGTTGACTTTATCTTGATATATTTCCAGTTTTGCAAATCGACAAGGACAACGTTTGTCGTCTCGTTCTCGTGGACGACGACTCGCCCGCCAGCGGGGTGGAAGTCGCAAAACCGCCGAAATCGTCCCGTACTCCTGATCTGGTGCTATCGACCGCCGACGCTGAAACTGCACTCCGCGTCCACGGCCAGGCTTGCGGCGACCGGGACGGATTGAAGGCCGTCGTCTCTTCCCTTCGGGCGGAGCTTCAATCCTGTCGGGCCGACTATGAAGCTCTGTCTCAGAGTTTCAAGACTTCTTGTGCGATGCTGGACCGCATGAACCCCCGGATCGCTGAGCTGAAACTCAGTCGTCAAAAAGCGGAGGGCGAAGTAGCCCGCCTCAGGGCAATTGTGGGTCAGCTTACGGACGCTCTACAACGAGCCGCCGCGCCATCCGCCTCTATCTCCGAAGCGGCGGGGATGGAGAAAAGGCTGGAGGCGTTGACTGCCCAAGTGGATAGCTTGGAGCACATCCAGGCTGACTTGGTCCGACAACTCGCCGCTGCCAACCGCCGGGCCGATGAAGCTGCCGTTCAGAGTCCTTCTCCGGGAACAAGTGAATCTTCAGAAACAGGTGACCGATCTCGAGGGCCAAGTCGCCATCCTGACGGAAGAGCGAAACCGTCTCCGCATGCTGGAAGACGTCGTTGAGCCCCTCCGGACTGCCAATCAGGAATTGGTTCACAGATCAAAGCTTCAGCGTAAGTGCCTCTTCTCCTCTTGTGTTGTAACCCAGTCGCTTACAGTCTCCATGTCCTTGTCGCTCCGCAGTCCAACAGCTGGAACAGCTGAAGCAGCAGTCCGCTAAGATCCCTGACATGTCCCGAGAACTTTCGCACCTTCGTGCCCGACTCCGCCAGGTGTCCCACGACTTAGATAAAGTGCGGGACAACCGAAACCACCTGCGCGACTCCCACGTTCAGGCCCTCCGCCAAATCTCGGATCTGGAGCAGCAGCTGCAGGAAACTACTTCCCGGCAACAGGAGTTGCGGTCTGAGCTCTACCAGGCCCGTCGAGAAAATTTCGACGCCCATGCTATACTGGCTCGGGCGGACCGTGTTTGCACTACCATGCTGGATAAAGAGGATCATTTTAGGTCCTTGTTGTGTGAACTACAAGACCAGCTCGAAACGACTCGAAGTCAGGCCGCTCCTCTTTTGCAAGCTCCCCTTAATGTACGGGAATCCGTCTTGTCTGTCTTGGGGATGGTGGATCAGTGGAAAACTTCTCCGCCGAAATCATCCCAGTTGCCCGCTACAGCAGAGTCAGAACCTGAGGAACTTCCTGCCGCCCCTAAATCGCCCCTTGCCGGTTCAGACTCCTCGTCCGCCTCGGTAGGATCGGGGGGCCGAAAACGTCCGGCCAGCTCTAGCCCTTCCTTAGCCAGTGCTGCCCCCCCAAACGAAAGAAGAAGTGCGAATCCTCCCCCTCGCGCCAATGTCCTCCGGGCAAGTTGGACAGCGAGGAAGAACTCGGGTCGGAAAGCGATGAGAGCTTGTTCGCGAGGCGGTCCGCTGCTGCATCTCCCCCTCTCTCACCAGGTAGAACTGGTCTCACCCCTGGTTCATCCTCTAGCTCCGAAGAGGACTCGGAATCCGGTCCGGCCGCGTCGCCATCCGGCTCGACAGCCGCTTCGCCATCCGGCACCCGGATCCGCCCCCCGTCTGATTCTTCCTCGGACTCGGGGCCGTCCTCCCCTTCGTGCATCTATGATGATGACGAAGAAGACGAGTATTACGATGACCAGCAAGTATGTGTCGCGTTATCCCGCTCTCGCGCGGATACCCGTCGCCGCCCCTCCAGTTCCGGTGGGCGAACGAAGGGTCAGATGGAAACCGATCAGATTATCAATCTGCAGACTCCGCCGCCGGCAGGTTTTGGCTCCGGGAAACATGAGCCGTCTGATCCATCCTTGCCTCCCGGCACTGTCGACACCCCGGCCGCTCAGGTCGCCCGTACCTCGAGTTCCAACGGAGTGGCCGAGGAGAAAGTGGAAGACAACGACGAGGACATCCCTGATCAGTGGTTGACTCCTCCCGACCTGAGTGATCCAGAAGCACCTCTCTCCCAGACTCCGGCCAAAACCCGGCGATCAGCTCCGGCCGGGCCACGTCCCAAACGTCGACCCAACCGGCCGGCGGCCAAACCCAAGATCCGGAAGAGCACTCTACCCCCTGCGCCCTCTTTTCCTAAACTTCCGCTTCTGTGGTTACCGGGCGGGCGCTTCCCCAGTGGGGCGGATCGGTCCGCCATCCTACCTTGGCAAGTCGAGCAGCTGAGAAATGTAAGTCTCGCTGATATCTCCAGTTCTCAGCTCGCTCACTCCCTATCCCGTCCGCCTCTCTGGATGTTCCCTCGATCCCGCAAGACGCCTTCATTAGCGACCTGGCGCCCCGACCTGATGGGGTCGGGCGCCATCGACGCACTCATGAAGACCAAACCTTGGAAAATCCCGAACACTAAGATGCCAGATATGGGACTTCCGTCTAGCCCATGGTTTGCGGAATTCAAGGCGAGATTTCAGGATTTCGCTGTGGCTCATGCTTGGGCCATCTGGGAGTCTACCCACTTCCTGTACATCTCTGCAGAGGACAAGCGAGTGGACGAATCTCTCCGCACGTATTTCCTTGCCCGGAAGAATCGTCGGGGGCGAGCTTCCGAGGCGTGGGTCCGTTTATGTACGTTCATCATGGAGGGTATCCGGGATGGTAATTGCGATTTGGACCTGTTTCTCTTCCCGTTTATGCTCCTTCTACCGAACCGAAGGTGTGGAGATGCAGCGGAGGGCGGAACGTGGTTCCCAGGCCTGGGTGCGCGGGATCAGACTACCTCCCTTTCCGAATCTCTGGAGGCCATTGACCAGCAAGATCCTTGGCGCAATCAGTTCCGCAAACGGCCCTCCGACCACCCTGGACTTCGAGTGACTCGGCTCCACGGTAAGTACAGTCGTCCACAGGGATGAGCAATCGGGCTTATTTTAATTCTTTCATTTCCTTCATTTCTCTTTCAATATATCAATTCGTGCTTCCTTTATATCCCCTCCAAACATTTACTTTGACCGCTAACCGTGGTTAGTCTCGTCCAGCCGGCTTGGGGGTCCGCCTAGAGGGACCTTTTGTTGCCACAGGGCACCTCTTGGTCCGGTCGGGTCTGAACGTCCTGTTCCCAGTCCCGGTCGCCATATTCCTCTTCTACGGGACGGCTGGATCCGGGCGGATGGTTCTCGTACCTAGCGGCCGGTTTGATTATCTCCGATAGCTTGTTCATCTCCGCCAATCCGTCCAACAATCCTGGATCTGAAACGGTGAGACCGATCTGATCTCGCATGGCCAAGGTGGCCAGATGGTCTGCGCTGTTGTTCCACTCTCGTTTGACGTGTAACAATTCGTGCTCCGGCCATCTCCGCAAGGCGGACATAACCCGATCATTCAACAATCTCAGCCGGGGCGCCTTGCAATCTATCTCTCCTGTGATTTGCCGGATCACCAGGTTGGAATCACCACATATGATGATCCGCCCCTGTGTCCGGCCAGCCAGCAGATCTAGGCAAAGTAAAAGCCCTCTGTACTCCGCTTCGTTCACAGTTATGCCAGGCGTGAAATCCGAGGCGGCCGTGACCACTTTCCATTCGGGCAACTTCCACACAATAGCACTATAGGCCCCGACTCCCTTCTTTACACTCGCCGACCCGTCAAAACTCAAAACCATTAGTTCCTCCGTGGGTCCCACTGTTGGCGGCGGTAATACGATGGATTGTCGAGGCTGCTTCCGAGGCGCTATCGCTATCAGTGCTTCCTCCACTTCTGCCCTTGGGGTAATGCTGGCAGCCAGCGTGCCCAGTATTTCCTCTTCTCCCTTAGTACACTTAATTACTTCGAGGGACCACTGAGACAGCAGAGCCGCCCATCTACCCAGCCGGCCGTCAATTCCATTCGCCGTCAGGAGCCATGATAGGGTCGACCGTCTAGATAGTACCTTGATAGGCCGAGACACCAACATAGTATAACACACATCCAAGATCCACAATAAGGCCAAAACTTCTTTATCCACTAATCCGTAATTAACTTCATTAGCCTTCAGGGTCCGGCTAGTGAATGTCACGGGACAGTACACTCCGTCATGATCTTGAACGAGGGCGGCCGAGATGGCCCATTTGTTAGCGTAGATGATGACCACTGGAACCTATTAACATCGAAATGTTTCAGGACCAGTGTAGTCGCCATCTTCGCCTTTAACATGTCAAAGGCTGCCATCGCTCGGGTCATGTGGTCATCCGGGCCGGCCGCGCAGGAATCCGGCAGCCGGCCGCCTATCGGGGCAGAGAAGGGCGCCTTCTCATTGGCCGAAATAGCTGACAAGGGCGGCATCCCATTGGCTGATATTGCCGGCCCGGCTCGCGTTTCCGCTTGCCTATCCTGCTCTCTCAGCTTGTGGTAATCCACCTCCCGTAATTCATACAAAACCGCCGCATAGACCGCGAAATCCTCAATGAACCGACTGTAATAATTCAGGCTGCCCAAAAAGGATTGCATAGCCTTTAGGGACCGCGGGAAAGGCAGATTACTCAAGGACTCCAAATCCTTCGGATTAGCCTCCAATCCGGCAATCGAAACCTGATGACCCAAATAGGTCACCTTAGTCTTTCCCCAGAAACTCTTAACCACACTAATCGAAAGATTCCACTTTTCACACGTAATCATCAACTTCTCCACTTTGTCACACAGTAAATCCCAGGTAGTTGCCGTAACGAGAATGTCATCAATGTAAGACCGCCGCCCCAAAACTGAAGGTTTTGGGTCGGGGTCCGGGTCACCTTCGGTGAACACATCTCCGACCAGAGCCGGATCTTGATCCGCCTTGATCTTGAAGTGTCCATACAGCGCGTTATCTATCAGCCGTTGATAAATCTGCGGGGCATTCTTCAGACCGAACGGCATCCGGTTCCACTCGAACAACCCGAAGGGCGTCACGAACGCAGAGATCTCCCGTGCACGATCGGTCATAGAGACCACCCAGAATCCGCTGGCCATGTCCAATGAGCAATACCACAAAACTTTATCCAGGTCCTCCAGCAGGTCGTTTATCAACGGCATCGGATAAACCATCAGCTTAGTCAGCCGGTTCACCAGCCGGTAATCGATGCACAACCTTATATCCACCCCATTCTTCTTAATAATAATTACAATGGGCGAAGCCCATGGCGAGGTGGACGGCTGAATTATCTTGGTGGCCAGCAAACCCTTGATAAGCTCTGACAGCTTTTCCCGATATTGGGGGCGACTCTTCGGCATCTTTGTGCGACCGGCTTGGCGCCTCCCACATCAATGTCACATACCGCCATCGGCGCCCGGAGGAAGTGCGTTTCCTGGTCCGATCAGCAGATGTTGTCTTTTCCATATAATATCCTTCATCTCTTTCGGGGTGTTCACATCCGGGTCTCCCACTTGTAGATCGTCACTAGTAACCACTGGGGGACAGGGAGTTACCTCAGGTACCACCGCCATCTGATCCTCCATGCCTTCAACATATAACTCGCCCCCTTCATGAATGCAGACTTGGTCAGCTTCGACCACTTCGGGATCCTGATCGGCCGGCTGGGTCGATCCGCCTTCGGCCATTTCCGAATTTCGATCGGCCGGCTGGGTCGATCCGCCTTCGGCTATTTCCGAATCCCTATCGGCCGGCTGGGTCGATCCGCCTTCACCTCGGTCATCAAACCATCCGCCATCGGGGTTGACCGCATATGTAACTCTGCTTTGTCCTTTCTCCCGATTCCGTCGTTCGTCCGTTTTCCTCTGGGTGGGCAAAACCAGTTCAGCGATCGGGACATAGTCTCGGCCAATACGTTCAGCCGGATCTGGCGACGGCCGGCTCTGCGTCAATATCTTAGAGGGGGTCCGGTACTCGGGCTTAGCCACCATCGGCGTCTGGTCCTCTTCTAATTCTTCCTCTTCGCTGACCAGATCGGTGGTTGCCTGAAAAGCCAGGTTTTGCCACTCGATATAGCGTCTTGAACCAATAGTGACATAGCCCGGCCGGCGGGGCACCTTGTCCTCGGCCAGCCATATTCCAATAATCACGTCTTCATGCAAGGTGAGGGGCCTTTCCGAGATGTTGGTCACGCTTATAGAGTTGAGATGACCACCCCTCTTAACAAACGAGGGTACCCAGCACTCGCCCCTTGTCAGCCATAACTTACTCCGCCTGTCGTGTGGTCGTACCATTACTTCCACCGCTTTTCCCACTGGCACCGTTACAAACTGACCTAACTTGAGGAACTGGACGTGGGCACCATATAAGGGCCGCCGGCCGGCCAGCTGGATCTGTACCTCATCCGGCAACGTCAATGTTCCATGCGATAAATCCAATCGTATGCCGGCTGGGACCATAAAGTCCATACCCAGAATTGCATCCTGCCCAGCCAGCTTGCCTACCCAGGCGGTAAAGTAATACACCAAAGACCCAGCCAACGTAATCTTAACTCTTGTCCTTCCTTGGGTCATGTATGAACTTTCTCCAATGCCGATACACTCCTGCCGCTTCGTCTCGTCTATCTCACACCCCACCTTACGAGCAAAGGTGGTGTCCACGATAGACACTTCCGCGCCAGAGTCGAACAACATGGTAGCCTTCTGGTTATTGATTTTTTCACCCGCCTTGGCCTGCTTGAACCATTTATCCGGCGAATGATATTTCCAATAACCTCGCGACTCGCCAGGTAACAGGTTCAATTCCATACGCACTTCAGACCGGGAATACTCATCCGTCCGTATACTGCTCACCAGGTAGGGGTCAGCCGTGCTGCCTGGGGACCGGATGACGTAATCGTCAAACTTACATGTATTGTCGGTTACGCTTTGCTTTGCTTCTTGATTATCCTCCTTACCGACATATGCATAGATACTAACACTAGACCGCTCGGCTCAAACCAGATTCCAACTTGGCGAGCGATCTAGTTTAACATCTTTCCACTCCGGGCGGCAACATTCCAGCATGCTTGGTCGGGACGTACCACTTCTTCATCTGGTTGTAAAATTCTTCAATTGGGCACAGTCCCGCCTCGTGCACCTCCCCGCAAGTCTTACACGTAAACAGGCAGTGTTCCGCCGGATGTCCTTTCCTCTCGCACTTCTTGCACGTCAGCCGCTTCCAACAGCTCCGGTCGTCATGCTTGATGGACCCACAGTGGGTGCACTTGCGCCTGGGGTAATCCTGGTCAGTTCGAGCCGGAAAACCCTTCGACTGACCGGACCCGGCTGGCAGCCTGGACGGCTGACTGGCTTCTGCCGAGAAAAGGTACCGATACTGTTCCTCCTCAGACTCGCCCCCGGATCACTGATACTCCTCTTCCGAGCTGGTCGCGTCTGACTCTCGGGCGACCATGCGGACGGCTCGGGCCGTCCTGGTAGATGGCGGCCGGCCTCCTTGATATTCGTTAAATCGGGACTTGAAACGGCCGGTTCCAACTGCCGCCTTTCAGGCATTTCTCATAATCCGACGTCCGGTCTCTGAGAAAAGCCGACTTCGTCTTGCTCAGCCATCCTCGGGCTTGGTCCTCGTCCGTGTCTCGTCCAGTGAAATCTTTTAGCTCGGACGTGGCAGACATTCGCACCCTCGTGATCGCTCCCGAATCCGCATCAAACGCTTGGGCCGAGGCCATGTGGGCTCGGCGAGCCATCCCCAGGTCCAGATCATCCGGATCGTAATGGTACTTGGCCGACTTGACGGATTCCATATCCACGTCGCTGAGAGACAGCTTCCTATTCGTTGGCCGACGTCCGGTCCGGCGACCTGTCTGGCGGCTCGGCGGGGCGGCATGGGGTTCACTCTGCTTGGACTGCACCGACTCCATGTCTTCGTCACTCGGTTCCCTCGCATAGTACTGGACTGGCTCGGACGCCTGAGTTCCACGACGAGCCGGCTGGTCCAGTGACTTCAGACTGCCGCGGCTGGCACTCAGCCGACGTTGCTCTTCCAAGTATCGCTCCATCATCGCCGAAAACATGTTTTGCAGGTGATCCGGCACCTGAAGGCTCTCCTGGGGGGCGGATTGAGGGGCGACTTGGGGGGCGACTTGGGGGGCGGCCGGGTTGCCAGATCGACATTCTTTTTTGATCCGCCCATCCGCGTCTTCGTCTTCCTCCTTCGGTTCTGGATCCGCCGTCGCCGTCCGCCAGGCCTGTACGCTGTACTGGCTGGCGTTCTTCCGCTCGGGCGTACCTGGATCCTCACATCCTCCAAGCCTCATGGCCGTCGCCACACGCGCTGCTCCCCTTGGGCCAAGCGTCATGCGGGTGATACCCACCGATGAATCGGAAGAGTCCGCTTCCGAAGGGGCAGACTCGTACTGCAAAGAACCTGAGTGTATCCCGACCGGTCTGCTTGTTGCCGGCGGCGTGGACGGCGCCACTCCAGTCGTAGCTGTCATCTTCTTCGACGGCGGCGAGCAGCCCACTAGCGGTACCAAGCGGTCGTGCAGTGCGCTGGACGCCTCCTTCAACTTGTCCACCTTCAGACCAAACAGCTCGTTCGGATCAAACACGCAGGTGTTAATGCCGGCTTGATTGAGTTGATCGAATAGTCCTCTGATAAGGGACACGTGGCCGTCTGAGAGAGTTGGGGGAGAGACGGGACCTTTCAATCCGCCTATGATCTTCGGCCGTGTTATTTTCAGCACCTTATCCGTCCGCAAGAATTGCCCCAACTCGTGAAGATGGAAAGCACACTCCAAGTCTATATCCGTCGATAGGCCGTTCTGCTTCTCTTCTTCCTCTTCGAAACGCGGTTTAACTTTGTGAGTCGGATAATCCAATTCCTGCCAATCCGGTTTCTTTAGGGGTAGGTGGGCCAGATCGCGACTTGGTCCTGATCCGGCCGGCTTCCCACTCCGGTCGTATCCGACTTCAGCTTCTTCTTCTTTTATATCCATAATATGCATTTGTTTGTTAGGATCATGGTCGGAACCATGATCCTTCCTCGGACTACGGCGACTTGCACCATAATCCGATCCGGCTCCATCCGTGTAGCGGCCGGCACTACAGTGAGTAGTACCGTTATCCGGCACAGTACCGTAATCCGCCCCCGGCGGAGCCTCTAGGGGAGTAACTTCTTCTTTAATGTCAACCTCGAACTCCCCCAATCCGAGGCGACCATCGCATCCTTCCATCTTCAGCAGCATTGGGGGCGATATGCCTCCCCCCAATGCACCCGACACAACATCGTCAACAAATTTGACAGGTTTAGGTCTTTCGCCCGCTAGGGACTCGCGGTGATATCCAGGGTCACCAAGAGATCCGGGCACGCGCACCATTGTGGTGTAGTCGCTCTCAGAAAATCTTCCTGAGACGCGAACACCCACGGGGGTCCAGACGACTGACTGTCGGAGGGGGTACTCCGTCCATCCGAGTCATGATCCGATCCGGCATCCGGCCGGCTGGATCGGTCACTTCCATCCGCTTGATCGTGACTACTCGGATGTTGCATGTTGAAAGCTCACCTCGTGTACCCGTCAGTACTGGGTGGTTTGCTCTCCTGGTGGACCCTAGGGCGAAAAGTGTAAATCCGTCGAAATAGGGAGATGAGGATTAGGGCTAGGGGTAGCTCCTGGGCGGAATCGTCACCGGGGAGCTCTTCGGCCAATATACTTGAACTTTGTATAGTGCCGGCTGGACGAGAATAGTCGATCGGCCAGCTAAGCCAATAATATACTTGAACTTTGTATAGTGCCGGCTGGACCGAGAATAATCAATCGGCCAGCTAAACCAATAATGGGTGAATCCAAATGTGTATGTAAAGCAGATATAACTCCACACTCTTCCACAGAAGGCCAAAATGTCACCACTTCCCAATACTTAATACCGTGCTCAAAACACGGGCGACTTGAGGTGAGTATACGAAGACGCCGCGACTCCCGGTCAGGGGACTTCCGGTGGGTTAACTTAACCTTCCTCGGGCAAACCAATAGCAGCAAGAGGGGACCCTGCGAACCAATGAAAGCGACTTGTGTCTAAGAAAGCGAAACGTATACTGATTTATCCTATATCCAATACTCCCTTTTGTGTGACCTACCCCAAATAGCCCTGCCGACCAGTCGTGTGCCTTACCCGAAGTAGCCCGGTTAACTCCGATTTTTGTGTACCCGCCTGGACGGTACACCGAACCCCGCTGGTACCAGTCCGGGTGGTACATTGTACCCGTACGGCTCGGCCAGATAGCTATCCATCCGAGCCTACTAAGCTGTGGGCGCTAGCAATTCCTTGGCATCTTCCCCGATCCGGGTGCCTCCTTCATCCACTAGAACACTCATCTTCCTTCAGGCTCCTTTCACTTATACCTTCCAAACAATCCGCCACCAATCCGCCCCTCGGCCGTCCAACGTCCGCGGTCGTCCCGTCCGCTTAGCCCGCTAGCCCAACTGTCCATGCCTTCTATCACGTTCGTCCGGCCTGATCCCAGGCCTGGCGCCGTCCGGCCGTCCGTAGGTGCGTCCGGCGGCTCTCAGATCGCGTCCTCTATTGACCAGTCCGGGCATCCAGCTAAGGGCGACATTTCAACCAATCAGGTGAGGGCATCCATCATCATTAGTCCGTTAATTTCTGGAACACTTCACCACAGCCGCCCCTGAGCCTTGTCGCAGCCGCACAACGGTTGAGGCACGAGCTCACCACATCTCTCACACTTTGATTTTCACCGTCCCTATGTCCGACCGTGACAGCACCCCCATCGATCACCTGCCGGGCCACTCCCCGACCACTACGCAGCCATCGGCCGTAGGCCAGATGCCCATCCGGTCGGCCTAGAGCGTCATCCAGGGCAGCCCGACGTGGCTGTCCTGCAAACTCAAATTGCGGCTCTAAGCACGCAAGTGGCTAGCCTAGAGAAGGCCAACACCGAGTTGGCTGTGACCGCACGGTTGGCTAGTCAGCAAGCAAATGAAGCCCGGGTCCGGGAGGTACTGGCTACCTTCCAATCCCGAGACCGCATCAGTCGACTGGAAAATGAGAAGACTGACCTTCTCAAAGCGAGAGATCACTTCCAACAGCTGTCGGACTCACAGCGCATCTTGAACCAGAAGGCCATGGCCGCCTTGAAAATCCAGAGTAAGTACATTTTCGCCTGTTCAGGGCCGTCTCCCAACTTGCTCACTCTGTGTGTGTCCTCAGAACAAAATGTCACGTGTTTCCGCGTCTTGATGGTCGAGTCCTCTCAAGCCGCGCGCGAGTTGGCGACGCGCTACGATAGCTACATTAAACTCTCTCAACAATTGGAGAGTTCGCAAATAGAGCTGGGCAATTTGAAGTTTCGCCGGATCCGGCAGCTAACGATGTATCAGAAGACGCTGTACCAGTCGGCCTCTGTATCGCCTGAGCTCCAGCGCCGAATTCAGGAGCTCGACGCCGCGTACACCGAGACCCAATCGGGTGTGGGTGAAGCCCGGGAGGTGTTTTCCCAGCTTGCGGAGGAGCGCGCGGACTGCCTGTCTTCCATAAAGGAAGGTCGAGCTCGGCTAGCCGCGTCGGGTACCCGGGTGGAGCGTCTAATGAAGGGCCCTGCCCCTATCCGGGAGGCTTTTAGGCACCTCCTCGACTTAGCTTGTCCGCGGGATCCTGATCCGGCCGCTTCCACTGCGCCACTTCTCCCGTCAGCCGCTGGTTCTACTGAGGGCGTCCGGACATCCAGAGCGGAGGCGTCCGCCCCAGAATCGGTGACCGGTAGCACGGGAAAGGCTCCTCGTCTACGGATTTGGGATACTTCTCGAAACCCTAACCCGCCACAAGTGCCAGCCGGCGAGTCGGCGGCTTCTCTATCGTCCCCTGAAGATCTTCCTGCACATAAGAAAAAACGTCGGTCCAGCCGGGTTGCGTCGCTCCGCGCCCCCGTGGCAACCAAACGGCCCAAACGGTCCGCCGCGCCGACGAGCGCGGCTCTAGATCATGGAGACAACGGACCGGGTCCCAACCCCACTTCGATTCCAGCCCCGCCGGCTTCTGGTAAGTTCCCCCATCGTCCTCGCGTTACAAGATCTTCAACTAAAGCTTCGTCTGCTCCGGCTCTTCTTAGAGTCTCTCCCCATGACCTTCAAGGCCCGTCTACCGCCTCTCCCGATGGAGAGGGAGCGCCCGACCTACCGAAAATGGACTGTGATGAGGCCGCCGCTGAGGGCTACGAGGAGTTACCTTCCCCGGACCTCTTCGCGTTCGACGAGAACGAATCCAAGGAGTCCTCAGAGGAGTCTCCCCCGTTGTGGATTCCCCGCCGGAAGGTCATGACGGCCTCCGAACTGGCCGCGGCTCTTCCTTGGTCAAAGGCGTAGTTGGAAGGCTTGCGTATCCAAGACCTCACTGGTGCCCTCGTCACCCGGGCGTTGACTCGCCCGCCGTTGTGGATATTTCCGCCGGCTCCCGCTATGCCAAATGCCACGGACTGGGATGCCAAGCTAGTGGCGATCGGGCCGCTGAGCGCGATCTTGTCTCACAAACCCTGGACCGTGCTGGCGACAGAGATGCCAGACATAGGCGTACCCCACGTCGGCTGGTTCGCGGATTTTTGGGAGGCCTGTAAGGGGTATCTCTCTCGGCATGGGCAAGCTATCTGGGAGTCTACCCATCACCTTTTCATTTCCGTTGCCGCCGAGCGTAAGCCCCCCGAGCTAGCCCAATACCGAGCCGACCGCAAGAACCGTCGGAACCGGGCGACCTAGGGCTGGACAAAGGTCTGCAACTTCGTTGTTCTTGGCATCCAGCGCGGCCACTGCGACATGGACATTTTACTCCACCCTATCATGCTACACCTGGCCAACCGCCGGGTGGAGAAAAGCGGAAATCCGGCCGAAAGCGGGACTTGGTATCCAGGATTGGGTCTGCGTCGGGCTACCACTCTCCAAGCTTCGCTCGATGAGCTCGACCAACAGGATCCGTGGCGCAACCAGTACCGGCAGGACCCCGATCGCCACCCTGGCCTCCGCGTGCCCCGACTCCGGAACAAGTTCTGCTGAGCTCGCCAGGGATGATTCATGAGGCTAGTCTTACCTATTCCTATCTTCTTCATTCATTAATGGCTATTGGCCTCGATAATACATTTTTCTTTCCATTTTCCACGTAGTAACCACTTGTCCATCTTTCTCATCCGACATAACCATCCGGCTTCACCTCTCGTGCTGATCCCTCGACATCTTCCATCCGGCACCATAATGACTCGAAGATTACTCCAACACCCGACCCATCCGGCACCATACTGACTCGAAGATTACTCCAACATCCGATCCATCCGGCGTCATACTGATTCGAAGATTACTCCAACACCCGATCCATCCCGCACCATACTGACTCGAAGTTTACTCCAACACCCGATCGGCCCACTTCTGACCAGACTAATTTCCATCCGCCGATTGCTTGGCTGATTGGTGTTAATTGATCCGGCCGTGCCTGCTGCCCGGGAGCCGGATAGACTAATTCTCTATCCCCGCCTCACCTTCTTCATGGGTCTGCATGACCCCGAAGTGGTTTCGGCTCGCCCGCCGGCGATCGAATTCTCTCATTAGAGCTCCACAATTTAGATCCAGCTCGTCCACCCACGACCGCTCCTCGCATTTTTTCCACTGCACGAGAAACTCTCTGTGGATCCGCCCAAACCGGGTTTTCCGTCCATTCCGAACGTCCAAAATTTCTTCTACTTCGTACTCATCCGGATCTAACGGCTTGTCCCAGCTGTCCTCCGGCAGTAGGGCTTCATCGAAATCGAGCCGGTCGCTCTCCACCGTAAGGCACGTATTGGGGCGGTCCGGGAAATGCTTAACCAACTTCAACTTGGAAACATGCCTATCGGGAAAACGTTATAATCCGTGCCTGCCGTGACCAGCTTAACTACATGATCCCCAACCAGTTCTGCTACTCGGAAAAGGCCATGCCACATATGCGCCAACTTCCGTGCATAGCCCTCCTTGACCCGATCCAGATACAGCCATACCCGGGAACCGGGCTCTATGCCGTGTTCCCTGGCTCGGTCGTTGTTCTGATCGGCGCGGTCCTTGATTGCTTGTCGGAGGCGTTCATTTACTTGTTCCCTCGCCAGTGAAAAGTGGCGTTGCACTCCCATCCTCCAGCGACGGGCGTCTCTGTCCCGGCTTCTGGTGCACCCTATTGGTATGGCGGCTTCCAAAGTGGATCGGGGATCCCATCCGTAAGCCAAATAGAAAGGGGTGTCGCCCCTTACCCGATCGTACGACGAATTGAGGGCGAAAACCAGTCTCTCCGCATATTCGTCCCAGTCGCACTGATCCGCCTCCACCACATACATCTTGAGGGCTCTGGTTAGAGTCTGAACCATCCTTTCGGCCTTTCCGTTTGCCTGCGGGCGGTGAGCCATAGTTGCGCTCTGTTTCTGTCCTAAGATCTTGTTGAAAGCTCGGAATACGTCCGCCATAAATCCGGGCTCCTTATCGTGCCGGATGACCTCGCTCGCCCCGAACCGCCTGAACACACATTCCTCGTAGCTTTGCGCAACCTGTTGGGCGGTACGGGTGGAACTGGCCTTTGCTATGACCAGCCCGGTAAACAAATCCGTCCAGATCAGCAGCTCTGTGTACCCATTTCGAGATTTGGGTAAGGACGGGATATGATCCATCGCAATGACTTGAAAAGGGTAGGTAGCTTGTATATTCCCCGGCGACCGTCCTCTGATGGTCGGCCGGCCTTTCCCTGTTTCACAGTCCGGACAACTTCCCACATAGGCTTGTACGCCACGGAAGAGCCCCCGCCAGTGGAAATGTGCCTTAATCTTATGATATGTCCGGCCGATGCCCTGATGTCCCCCTTCTAAGCTCACGTGATAATGGTGAAGGATATCCGGCTGTAGGGTAGTGGATACTACTAACCGAGCGGATTTATCTCTCTCGATCTCCGGCTGGTCAGCGTCCCAGTAGAAAAACAGTAACCCGTTTTCATCCACTTCGTAATCCGGGGCCAGCTTGAAGCATTCTTTAGCTTGTTCGGCTGTCAGTTTATCCACTTCCCTGTTAAGGTATGCCTTGAGATCCACTATCCACTCTTCCTCGTCCTGCGCTTGGAGAATCCGCTCTGCTCGTAACTGTTGCACTATCCCTTCGATCATTGCCTCCGGGGATAGTGAGCCAGCGGTTGAAGAACGGCGCTTCTGCGACCGGGTGACGGCGCTCACCTGGATTACCTCATCCGTGTTGACCGGATGGATAATTTCGGGCAGCCGATTGATCTCCGTCAGATCCGACAACAGAGCTGGGTCGGAAACCGTTACCCCCACTTGATCACGCATGGCCAGCGTAGCCAAGTAATCTGCGCTCTTATTCCAGTCCCGTTTGACATGTACCAGCTCGTGTTCTGGCCATCTCCGCAGAGCGGACATAACCCGATCGTTTAACAATCTCAACCGGGGCGCCTTGCAATCTATCTCTCCTGTGATTTGCCGGATCACCAGATTGGAATCACCACATATGATGATTCGCCCCTGTGTCCGGCCAGCCAGTAGAGCTAGGCAAAGTAAAAGCCCTCTGTACTCCGCTTCGTTCACCGTTATGCCAGGCGTGAAATCCGAGGCGGTCGTGACCACTTTCCATTCGGGCAACTTCCACACAATAGCACTA
>MIQA02023909.1:0-16650 GCA_001887855.2 Sclerospora graminicola
AAAATATTTGTCGGAGAGAATTGTAAAACTTTTCACGTCCGTGTATATCACTTGATGGCCCGTAGACATTTAGAATTACACTCTCGTTCCACTTCAAAACCATAAGCCTATTAGACCAGTGTTCTTTCTTCCACGATATAATGTTAGATGCTATCGATGGTGCTAATAGGATCGCCACACCCTCTTGTTTTTTTGGGTAAATACTCCAGTATGAAAGTGATTGATATTCTTTTACTTTACCCCACAGTAATGCCCACTGCTTAGCCAGCGCATCACTCTCGGTTTGTGAGTTAATGTGAGTTTCCTGTAAGAAAATCATCTCAGCCTTATTATACGGGTAACCCCGTCTCCATGCCAACATCCATGCTGATACATCTTTTTGTACAAAACCACGAACATTTTGACTTAGTATGGTGTACGTGTTTTGCTAGTATGACTCCAGCCTCCGCGCTTATTCCTCTTGCTCGAGTAGCACTAGTAATCAAACTTGCAGTCGAAGTCATCACTTTTTGAAGCACCAACGTCTTCTCTGGCATCATTCCACGCCAGAACGCGACCGAACAGCATTCGCACGTGCACCTTGGGAGGATTTATCAACCAACAAGTATGCCTTCTGTTTTACGTACTTCGAAGTACAAAAGACATGCTTGCTAATTACTTTAAAAATTAATATTTTTTGTAAAACGATGGTTAGGGGGGGTGTCGGAAGTGAGAGTACTAGCTGTATAGGGACGTGTCCGTCATGTGGACCACACGAAACCGGCTAACGAAGTTGTTATTTCTAAGGTGGAAAAAACCCGATTTTTTTTTGCGAGTTCATCGGGTTTTTGGTTTAACCTAAAAAACCCGATTTAAGGGCATGGTTTTTTTGGTTTATTAATCACTTTCGTTGGGGTCGCCTTCTTCATCCGAGGGATGGTACTCCGCGGTCTGCATGTCGTTGAAGACGCTCATGTTGCTCTTAATAAAGACGAGCTTTTCAACCGATGTCACGCTAAGTGAATTACGAAGCTTTCAATGGATGAACGCCATTGTGGAGAAGTTACGTTCAGATGCAGCGCTGGATGTTGCCATCGAGAACAGCTTGAGCGCTACGGGCTGCAGATTTGGCCATTGGAGACCATCCGTCAGCCAGTATTGCAGTGGTGTCTTCGCCTTCGTCGTCAGCATCGTATATCGCCATGAGTTCTCATCCTTCTCCTTCCGCGCCGAGATATGGAAGTCAGTCAATTCGGTGTAAAAGACCCTCCGTCTAGTGTCGTCAACGGGCGTGGTGTCATCAATTGGAGAGCTGCAAAGCTTGTCTTCGAGTTCATGAAGATTGGTTTGCGGTAGACCATCACCAAGATGACGAGGATCGAGGAGATAGGACAGACCGTGCGCTATACCATACATAAATTGGAAGCGGGAAGCCGTGAGTTTCGTCAAATACTGAAGCTCCAACTGGGAGATGAGTGCTTGTTCATGCACAGCAGCAAACTTGCCCGGGAGGGCATGAAAATCCGGCATGACTTCTGAAATTGGGACACTGTCAGACTGGTATTTGACAATTAGCGCGTCGATAGGCTCAAGAATGGCAATGGCTTTGTTCAGCTTCACGACGAAGTCATTACCGGTGACGAGGTCCTTGATCTTTTGTCGCTCAGACTTCTGAGCAGTCGTCCCGACGACAAACTCGCGAGCGCTTACGATACTGTGGATCAGACGCTCTGATGCAAGCACAGAAACACACATGGCTTGAACAGTCCCCCAACGAGTGGGCGCGGGCCGAACGAGGGAACATAAAGACTCTGCTTTCTGCGCCTCCTGAAGGCGTGCCTTCACGACATGATGGTTATGGAAGAACTTAACCAGATCCTTGCATGCAGAAACAAAGACGAGCATGTCCACAAATGGATATCCCACTGGATACGTCGCTTCATTGTCGTTGGTCTTCCTGGTTTTCGACGCGGAGAACACATCCTTTACAAGAAGATGCATTCCATGAGAACAACAGCCCATGAAGTACCGCGATGGGAACGCATTGCTAAGCTGTTGCCAGGCATTCTCATTGGCTGAGGTATTGTCAGTCACCGCCCCACAGAACTTAGACAGCGCATAGTGATCGAATACGCGCATGATGTCCTGCACGATCCAATCGGCGCTGTGACCTTGCTGTCCGGTAGATACTGACTCGAGGAAAAAGTTAACTGTAGGAGACGTGGCGATGTAGTTGACAATAGGGTCGTTCTTGATGTTCGACCAGCCATCCGTTACCAGACACAAATGAGCGCCTTTCATGCGAATGTCGACCTTTGCCTTCAACCGATCGTAGCACTTGTTTAACAATTCACCTGCAAGCTTCTTGCGATTCGGAATAATGTTCTCGTCAGAGCGCAGCACGCGAATAGCCTCTTGAAGATGAACATCCTCAACGCGCTGGAAAGGTGACCCTGTGGCGTAGTAGTGCATGGCGAGGTGGAGCTGGAACTTCTCTTTCTCTGAACGCGATAGCGAAGGTAAGCAAAACTCCTTGATGGACCGCTGACCATGAGATGACGCAGAGACCGACATGGCCTTAACAATGTTGCGCCTGGACGCTGGTTTCTTGTTGGACATAAACCAATCCGGGCGCTCCGAAATCTCGAGTCCGTTCATGACGTGACGAAACTCGGGGCACTTGTTCAGATGATTTATCGCAGACTCACTCTTCTTGTGATGATTGATGAGATGTCGGCAGTGTTTGCATACCGCTGATTTCAGCTTCTGCGGCTGCACAACATCCGTGAGGTATCCCCATACCATGCTCTGCCTCCGGCCTGTCTTCCTGACGGACTCGATTGCTTCATCCACGTCTGGAACCTCCACCTCAACAACCGAATCATCATCTGCTACGTCACTTCGCCTAGATACACACACGACATCATCGCTTAAGTCGGACATGATAGGAATCATAATTCGCAAGAGCGCTACTGCAGAGAACTGCGCCAAGGACTGCGCCACGGACTGCGCAACGGATAAAGCCAAAAAACCTGATTTTTCAGGATTTTCAACTCATCGGGTTATTTAAAAAAACCTTAAAAAACCCGATGCAAAAAAAAACCGTGGTGCCACCCTTGGTTATTTCCCACTACTGGTAATGAATGTCTGGTTAAGCTTCACATCATTATGCGACAAAGTGGCTAAATCGAAAGATGAAACACTACTCGACGATATCACTGTGGAAGGTCAATTGATGCATCAACGTCGAATCAGTCGCAAATGTTCCTTCTTTGACTTGGCATCTGTAGCAATGGGGCCGGATGGTCAGCGTGAGCGACTTGAAGTGATTCTGAAAATTATTGACTATGAGTTGTCACTTGAGGAAGTCGATGTCCTTCGGAAGAAAATAAAAGTGGGTGACATTGTTCAAATTCGAGGATTTGTAGAGCGTCTTACGGGTGGTACTTCGATTTTGTTGCATGCGCGCGACATTAACGTCGTTCAAGCGTGGAAGGATAAACATCCAGGGGTGCCATTCCTCCCGCTGCCAACGGTGGTCATCGAGAATGATGATAAATGCCGATCTTTCCCTGGAGGGAGGAAAGATAAAAACAATTGCTGTGAGTTGGCGCAGACTGGCTCAGAGCAAACCACCACTGGAGCTAATGGTCATCGAGTACACTGCAAGTTCTGGATTAACTCCAGAACATGTCAGCACGGCGACAACTGCGACTTCTTTCACGTTAGTGACGTGGAACGTAAGACTGAGTACGTCAAGTGGTTAAATGAGAGACTGCATCTCAAACGCGTCCGAGCACAGATCGATCACGACCCTTTAGACCCTCATGGAAAAGTTGGGAAGCAACAACGCGCGCAAGTGTTTGTGGAATGGCTCGTGCTGACATTTGGTACTGAGCTTCTTGCCGCGGGGAAAGGCGTCGTAGATGTTGCAGGGGGAAGAGGAAGCGTATCCTTTGAGCTCTGGAACAAGCGAAAGTTTCCCTGCACTCTTATCGAACCAGTAAGTTATGTTTTATCATCTTTTACTGTTTGATACCTAACATCAACGTGTTAATGTTAAGCGTCTAATAAAGTTATCCAAGTTACAGCGTAAATATATGAAGAAGCTGAAGCAGGCACACGAACAGTCTGACGAAGCATCTCCAGCTGCACTTGTGCCGCAAGTGACGGCGCTCTTTAATACGGACACGTTCTTAGAGAAACCAGAACACGTCCAACTCGTTGAGGAGGCATCACTTCTTGTTGGTATGCACCCCGACGAAGCCACTGACTCTATCCTTGACGCTGCTATCAAATTTAACAAACCGTTTGCAGTGGTCCCTTGTTGTGTCTTTGGCCAAAAGTTTCCTCATCGCCGACTCGCAGATGGAAGCAAGGTTTTATCATATGAAAATTTGATCGAGTATCTCACTGCTAAGCATCCAAACATTGAAAAAGCCTTCTTGCCTTTTGATGGCAAGAACTTGGTGCTCTTCCGTCGACCTGAGTCCTGCTATAATGAGGCTAGAAAAAACTTAAAAGGATAAATGGTCATCCACATCCTCATTGAAAAAATCAAAACTTGTTCTTTTCTGTTGTATAAGTAGACGGGCGTTGGTACGATTACTGCCCCATGAGGTTGACTGGGAAGGTGTACATTCTGTCTGGAAACACGATTACTCCACGGACATTATCATCAGTCCCCTTATGTATAGTTAAATCAACCGGAAAGTCCAACTTGACATTGGAAAACGATGTAGCCCCCCATTGCCTCACACGCTCTTGGCCACGGAAGTGAACGACTTCGCCATTAGCCCCAAGACAGAGCCAATCAAACGGAGACGAGTTTGTCTCGGAAGAACTTATCGGTAACAGCTTCACTACTGGAAACGGTACTTGTACCCACACCTCCAACAGGAAATAAAAGTCTGGCATATCCTTGGGCGTCATATTCCGATAGCTCACTAGCCGGTAAATGATCCTGACACACAATAAACAGTTAGAAATCATCATAAAGAACAGGCAGCTAGATATTTGCCCACCCTTCCTCTCCGGAAGCCAAAACTATGTCTTCATCGGCACCCGCAAAGCTTGTCAGTGCGGCAATGGGCGCACGGGTGTGAACCACACCAAAATCTTGTCCACGGTGGGTCACTACCAACTGCTTTTGGCCAGTTGCGACAAGAATGTAATTTGACAGCGTCTTCTCCACATCCATCAGCCTGGCACGCACGATGCCTTGCACTGATGGCTGGGCCATGGCAGGGTAGAAAAACTTCAAGCCAACGTCATTCGGGTTCGAGACATCCGTAGGGAGTCGTTTCTGTCGGGTGCAAGAAGAATATTTAGCTACCATCTCATTAACGTCTTCCGCCGCACTCACCTTCCAGCAAATTTCATACTGCGTCACGCCATAAAGATATCCTTGTGCGTCACCAACCATAAACTCACCGTCCCGATTATAAACAATTTGTTGTACCGCGCTATCCAGCTGGAAACGACGCACTTCCTAAATACAACCAACTATCAGCTTCAGATCAATGTGTTTCGTCTGAAGCAGTTCTGCTTTACCAAGTCTTCGTGCAGCACCACGAGCTCTCCTCCAGCACTGCCAACCAGCAAGAGTGAAATCTTGTTTGCTTCAAAACCGCAAACACTCTGCAGAGACAAGTTTGCAACACAAAATCAGTTGCCAAGAGACGAACCAGATCAGAGTCTCAGAAAATCTCACCGTCACTGCATATGCACACACACGCAGTTCCCGACACGCGTGCGTCAGTGGCAGCTCAGCTTCGCCGCATCGACCCGACTCATTCGCGGCGAAAGCGCGCACGGTTCCATCTGATGTTCCCACATAAACGCGGCCACTGTTACAGCAACCCGGCGCAACGCTGTACGCACACGTCAATTCGCCGCTTGAAATGTCCAATGTGCTGTTGTTGTCCATTTGCGGATGCAACCTTGCGCCCAACGCACGTTAAAGGCATTATGTGCTCCGAAGCAAGCAGTCTTTTTTTTGCGAATTTAAGATTTGTAAAAAAAAATTAAGTATACTTTATGTCCAATACTAAGCCCGGAAAGTTCGGCGCATGAGATTAGGATCTTTAAATATCAGGCGGGTATCATAGTGAAGCGGCGTATGAAGCGGGTCAGAAATTTTGAACGTACATAAAGGACTCGTTATATTCTCGCACGGTTACCTTAAATAATGGTGTTTCTATCCTGGCTGCAATGTAAGAACCTTAAGGCGTGGACGTCATGCTTCGCGGGCCTCTCGACCAAAAGCGCAACGAAAACTTCTTCTTGTTCTTGATAGCATCATTGGAGCCCATGGAGGAACAGCGCGCTTTACCTGTAGGGTGGTGCGCATGGCAGGTATTGTCATGTGGCGAAGGTGGCCAATGGTCCGCTTCCGTGAGCTTTGTAGGCGTGATTGGAGTCCCGTCGCTACCGCCCCAAGACGCGGGGATGTGCACCTCAGATACTTGCTGTAGATCTTTATCTAGCGCAGCACGGATTTGGGCGAAGTTTTCAAGAAAGTTGGCAACACATGGCTGGAAGGCATAAATGAAAGCGTTGTTGTCGTCGAATGCTGGATCGTTGTCCCCCACAGGAGTTCCACTGAGAGTGTGCTGCAAGACCTTGGCGATACGCACGCCTACCTGCACTGACTGTGCCGTGTGAGGGGGGAAATCAAACATCTCGGGCTTAATAAGCGCCGGACAAAGTATTCGCAGGAAGAGCAGACTACCCACAACGATGCGTGCGTCGTGTTTACACGATGGAAAGACTTTCCTGAATTCTGTAAGCATGTAGTGACATCCGGCGCGTAGTCCGAGCGGCGCAAAGTGGATAGCCTTCGCCAGCCGTTTAATGACGCTTTGAGCGTACGCACACACCTGCTTGGTCGAGGGCGGTTCTAACGCCTCATACAAAGCCGAATTCTCGCCGAATACATCCCGCAACACGTAGCGAAAATAGGCGCGACCCTGGGTATGCCCAATTTTTTTCATGAGCGACGTGAGCTCTGACGTCGAGCGAAGAAATAATTCCTCACGTCCGCGCACATCCTTTAACTCGGCTTGTACAGCACGCTCCAATTCGTGTAGGCGCGGTAGGTCGCTGTTAGAGCGCCTCCGTCGTAAATGCCACTTGCCCATCGTTTATTTGTTTTGTTCGAAGCTCACGGGTTGGGTAGCTATTTCAGTCTCTAGCTGTACTCGAATATGTCTGAGCACTTGCCGCGACTTGTTTACTGGTCTCGCAAGTTCTACAATGAGAAATGGAAGGATTGGTGTTTTTCGTAGATGAGGCACTGCTACCGTCAATATCTTATATGGCTTGAGTGCAGGTGACCAGCGGATAACGGGTTCTCGCGTATGGAGGCCGTGGAGCTGATAGAATGCGCGCAGCAACTTCAGGAAGGCCCCTCGCCGATTGTTTTACAAAACCTTGCTGCACGATTCCCGGAAAGCGTCTGGAAGACGGGACAGATCAGAATTCAGTTCATCACCTGACATAATTAATTATACTACATTAGAAGCGTTTTAATGTTATGTAACATCGCGATGTAATGCCGTGCAAGAAATTTTCCCAGCAACAGAATAATGATGCTAAAAGCGCATCTTGGCCTGGCGCCCACACATTAACGAAGTAATGACAAGCAGCACGCCTGTATAGCATTTGGTGGCTTACCATAACTCCGAGAGAAGTTTCACCTACTCCGCGGATAGCAGCTGCGCTGAGGACGTCGCAGACGGTGAAAGCCTGGCGTTAGTTTGCGTGCGGCTTCCTTGAGACTGCTAGGCGACTGCAGCGTCCTAGCTCAGGGTCGCAAAGTTTAGAAACTTGGGTGCCTTTGTCTAGAATGTAGTACGAATGGTGAATCCGAAGTTTGCAGAACAAGGAATTGCAATCTTCAAGCGACTCATCTCGCATTAACCGAATCCCAGGATAAGCTTTTTTCTGGATGAAAACACATACGGTATGTCTCATCCTAAGAAAAGGTCTCGGGTAGCAGTGCGCGTGAAAAACTGGTCTATTTTCTGCAATTCAAGCACTCCCAGTTGCGCTAGGCATTTTCTTGTTTACTTCGCACTGATTAACATGAATGTTATTTCGACACCTGCTTTGTCGAGAGTATTGGGTAGGCGCTGAATTTGGGCAAAAAGCGATAGCATCTGCGTTCGGAATTTCAGTCTACAGCTAAGTCGTAAATGTAGTCGGCCGGAAAAGAACCACAAACCTGCGCTCTCACATAAACCGTTGAGCATTTACATAAATTCATCAGAGCATACATGTAAGAATCAAGTTCTTTTGCAAGAACTTGATTCTTAGATATGGTATAGTTGCAAGCAACTATACTACATCTCTGAGACTCTATTATCGAATGAATTACTCAGATAAAGACATAAATTAAAGGTAGCGGAAGGGATAATTTATTGCAAGTACATAGATTGTTGCCGAAAACGTCTCTTAACCAATCGAATTACTCTATAATGCATTTCAAGCGCACTGATTGGCTAAACAGACGAATTACACGGTTTATCCGCGAGATGTGTAAGTATTTTCGCCAATTGTTTTACAAGGATTTATATAATATAATTGGATTTTGTGTGCTTTTTTGTCTTGTAATTGGATACAGCTAATCCAATTATAACTAGATTTTAAATCGTATGCCGATGGTATACAGGTAGTACCTAAGGTTCTCACGGTTCGAAAGTAGGCAAAACTGACCAATCAGAGCATACCTTGGGTTTGCCTACAAAGCCACACGTTTGCCTTCAGCGAGCAGGGCTGGCAAGCATAGGTTTAAATGCATTAGGTTTTAATCTTGTTTGGAATAAAACCTAAACTTCAATGGGCTGGCAAAAGTAGGTTTTAACCGTTGAGTCATCAAATATCAGAATTTGAACCTCATAAATTTTGTTAAAGCTCAATTGCAGAGATCTTATCGCCACTTTCTTGCTGACCCCCGAACGCCAAATATGGCCAAAAGTTACTTCTTCTGGGAATACGTCGGCGTATTCCCAAAGTACCTCGTAGTACGGAGAAGTCGCCTTAAGAGCATCGCCACCGGTAAGGCTTAATCAAGGTTTTAACCTATAAACCTCCCGTTAGACCAGATTTAACAGCCACCGGCAAGTCTTATTTCTGGTCGTTACCGCACGAGGTCTTAAATTTAGTGCTATAGGACTTATTTTAAAACCGTGGTTTTAATCAACCAAGCGGGTTCATTGGTCAAAACAAGTCTTGCAACAATTGGTCAAACATCGAAAAAAAAACTTGCTGTCTCCAGTACAATGTAAGTTTTATCATGATGCTAGCTAACAGTTCATTTACCTTTCGTTATAGATTCAATCCATGGTAGCGCAGCCGACACGCGTAAAAACGATTTAATGTCTTCGAGTCCGACTGCGGATGATGAGACTGGCAAGATTCCATTCGGTTGGTTTAGAGGGTGGGTGTCCCACTCGTCCGGTGTGCCAAAGCTGCCGGAACTTCTTGCCACCACCGCGCGTGTTACATTTTTTCATCGCTCAATTTTTGCAGGAGTAAATATACCGGGAGCACCGAAATAACCACGTGCTGTGGGACTGATGTTAGTCGCTTCAGCAATAATTAACCTCCCCGGAGTGCTGCGCTGCGCGTAGTATTCGGCCACGAGGTCGGTAGGCACGCCCTTGTCTCCCATCCGAAGTCTTGTGAGTGGCGCCATGACCACGCGATGCTTCAACTGCACGGGGTTGCTCTTGCCACCAAGCGTTAATGGAAAGAAGAGCTTAAATGTTGAGGAGGCCATGGAGACTGCAGATTGGAAGTGACGTGTGGGAGGACGAACCTAATAATCTATTGATATTGATGATGTCAATAACACTGAATTCACCTAAAGCAAGAACTCTACCGACATAAAGCTTAGAGTCTTTACCTTTAATAGAAATAAGGAGCTGTAAAAGATCGACATCATAGTGAGAAGAACTTTGATAAAACTAAAATATAAGCCATCGACTTAAATGCTTGACGCACCATACCAAGACGGTATCTTCATCAACTGAAGTGCTATCTACAACAACTCAAATGTCGTAAAGGGCGGTTATAGAAATCCACCAAACGGAGTGTCAACTAAAAATGATTGGCAGATATATTAAATAAAACTGACGTTAAGCCTTGCCAGTGGAACAAATTTGTTCACACAGGTTTAACGATCAGCCACGGGGTCTTAACTCTTCAATTACGACCTGACGTTAAGACTCACCGGTGGCGATGCTCTAAGCGACTCTCCAGCTCTGCGCTTCAAAGCGCTGAACACAGAAAGCAAATAATAAGATAGAATTCTTGTAGAATTTGATATTTATTTTCACTTTAAGACGGAGTCAAGCTGACTCTAACATGTGGGCTATGCAAACTGTGCAATCTATTTTTTAGGTTTTATTCAGCTTTTATTCAAACCTACTTTTCGGTTCCAAAAAATCTAGGTTTTAACCAGCCCTGTCAGCGAGAATCGCTGAAGGCAAAAACGAGCAGTTGTAGGTATTTTTGATTGGCTGAATTTTGCTTGGAGGCACCCAATCGGATTTAGTTAAAGATAGAAGGTAATATATACTGTACCGAGTCATGATCCGAGCTTCTATTTTAGATCATTGGCTTAAATCGAGTCTGTGGGCAATTGGCTGAATGCAAAAGGTTCTCACGGTTAGAAAGTCGTAGAAAGGCGCTGATAGGCTAGTTTTGCCTACCTACAAAGTACCCGCCTTCAAACCGTGAGAACCACTAGTATAAAGATACCAAACCTACGGACGATACACCGGCTGATTGCTGCTCTAAATTCTCTTGTTGAGTCAACGAAATGTCAAATTACAACTACATTGGTGGAAAGATGAATCGTGGTATTAGCGCTCTTCAAAGACTGGCTGTACTAATACTAATCATTTTACATCTTAATAGATAGCTGACTTATCGAACATGTGATGTCATTGTTTGGATACATTACGCGGGTTATAAGGCCCAAAAGAAGCTGAAGCCATAGCTGAAGGAGAAGGTCAGTGTTCTGGGTTGGTGTATTGAATGGGTGACTGATGTTTGCAATTCTCGTTGTTTTATACGATGAAACATTGAACATTTGATCACTTCGAACCATTTTCCTGCTGGCCGATGATATCATGGACGATTCCAGTGCAATGCCATGTTCGTTTCGTATGTCCAACGTAAACATGACTGATATTTTCGATACATATTTGCTTGAAGCTTTCGTCTTCCATATCCTGAAGATGCACTTTCGTTCAGAGCTATTTTATCTCGATTTGGTTGAAACCTTTCATGTACGGTTTAGCCTAAAGAAATTACACATCACATATTTAATTGTACTTGTGATGCAACTCTTACGTTGTTTATGCACGGAGACCAGTCAGATGCTGGTTTAATCGTACTAACCTCTGTACGATGAAGTAGACCTGGTTCGTTTCACGGTTGAGGGGCACATTTCTAAGACATATAGGAGGTTAAGCTAATGATGGTGTTTATTTCATATACCAAACCACTAGGGTCGTTTCGCCCGTAATTTCCATCTTCTAAGCACGAGATACACCCAGGCAATGCGCTTTGTGTACTTTCCGCACTGACTTTGTGATCAGATACATGTGATGCTATAAAGTGTAGCCAGGTCGTGCATCGTTTTACATTTAAAAATGGGATTGTTTTAGTGCTCAAAATCGTGGTTGCACTAAAAAGAAGCTGAATGGCAGCTCGCAAAAGGCGCCAGCGTCGGTCGTCCTGTATTTACTCCAAAATCATTCAAGTACCGTAAATAAAAATTAGAAGTCATTTTTTAGGTCATTTTTGATACCTTTACACACGTGCAAAGCCCATACAAACTCCTGTTAAAGCTGACAGTGTGGAACGAGCACAAGGGCAAAGCCCATTCCACTCCTGTTTGCTTTTTAACAGCGCTTTGAGTTTGTGTTCGTTTCACACAGATGTTTGTTATCACTTTTCAAATTCTGATCGTGTTATAATTGGGTTGGCTGTATCCAATTACAAAACAAAAAAGCATACAAATCCAATTATAATATATAAGTCCTCGACAATGGACGATGATGCAATGTGTAAGCGCTTCATTGAGAGTATGCAGAGATTCGTTGATCACTAGCGAGTTGCGACTGTCACCTTTACAGCGACGACGACCTCACCAAGGGTACGTTGGCAGTGAAGGTTTGTATGCAGCTGAACTGTGTGATATATTAAAGCATATGTATCATTTTTTCCAAGTGATGTAATACTCGGACAGATAGATGCTCTTCGGTATCTTGAATTTTAATTGTTTCTTCAGACTCGGTGATCCAGACGCCAGTGGGATTTTACGTGGGTAACGCGCAGTCGAGCGTATAGCACTTTAATATGAATATGTGCTCATTTAATCAAATATATGAGCCTTACATATTTGAAGGGTTGCTGTTTCAGCAATAATCTGGGTTATTCGTTTTGGGTATTGCTATTTCCACCACATCTTTTTGCTATTTCTACCACACCCGCCGAAAAAACCATCCACCATACCGACGTCCCCGTCGCCCTCCCCCGTCCATCCTTACCCTTCCGTCCATCCCCTCATCTGAAAATAACAAAAAAAGCCGTGCTGGAAGAGGACCGCGAGAGATCCCCCCCCACCTTTGCTAACTGGACCGAATCTCCAGCCTTCCTGGCAACGCTCATGAGCACACCAAACTCGTATTTGTCCTCGTGCTACTCGCAGCCCCAGTCTCTAGGAGCCAAGCAGTCGTTTATCTGGACACAGGCTTGTCCTTTGCCAAGCGTGAGTCCTTGGTAGCTCACGCGCAGAGTTATATGGCCGTCAAGCCGGCTATGCATTCACCATAAAGCGCGGATTACACGCGTGCTTGTCAGCGTGTTGAGCTGAGTTGTGAACTTGCAGGTGAATAAAGAAGGAGGCAGAGAAGCACTCCTGCTCAGCGGCAACGCGCTGGCAACACACGCCTCATTTGATGTCCGTGGAAGGCCTTGGGAAGCACCAGAAGGACATCAAATGGTCACTATCTGTGCTATTCGAAGAGCACAACCACGACCCCTCCACGGAGCCATCTGGGCATCCTAATATCATGCGTTTCACCACAAAAGACAAGGCTTTCGTCTACAAGATGACGGCAGCAGGCGCGCCTGCACCTCAGGTTTTGACATTGGTTATGGACTGCACATATAAATCGAACAGTTTTTGCATACCACTTTTGCCAATCGTTGGGCGCACGGGTCGTAACACGTCCTTTTCGACTGTTTTCATTTTCCTAAGCGGTGCAGACATAGAATCATACACGTGAGCAAAATAAGTCACGTGAGTGCAGTGTATGATAACGGGAAACTGCCTGCGCTCGTTGTCACGGACGCAGATGCGGCCTTTGCACTTGACATTAAACGTACTGCCCCACATGCACGCCAACTGTTATGTCTTTGGCACATAGAGCAGAATGTGCTGGGCAGCACAAAGAGGCACATCACCTGAAGTCTACGCCACGAGGAGTATCTCAAGCAATGGACCGATGTGTGCCGTGTAAAAACGTTAGAGCAGTTTAATGAGCGCAAGGACGCCCTTTTTTGCAGAGTTTGCAGACGTCCCAGCTGTCATCAAATACCTTTCGGACGTCTGGCTTGCCCATTAGGGGAAATTTTTTATGGCATGGACCAGAAAGAGCCTGCATCTCGACTCAACCGCCACCTCTGGCGTGGAAGGAATACACGCAGCAGTGAAGCGATACTTGCAGGTCAATACTGGGGATTTGCATGGCGTTAGGGAACGTATCTCGTACTTCCTCGAACGTCAGTTGGCAGAGCGCCGCGTCGCTGAGGCGACTGAGTGCTCTCGAGTACCGTATATTATTTAGGGTCAATCACTTGTATGCTAATGTGGTGAAGTGGTCCTGAAACTAACGGGTTGATGAGAAGTGAATGCATTCACCTTATTGGTAGAAAGGTTGGTCCCAGCTAGCTACCCGGATCAGCCACCATAGGACGCAGGCTGGTAGCTGCCGGGTGTATTCACAAGCGGCAGGACGGTGGTTGGATATCTGGTGTACGACACACGAAGGAGTATCCAGGCGAGCCGGATGGTTTTGGTGTACGATACACAAAAGAGTATCCAGCTGGAGACGGATGGTTCTGGTGTACGATACACAAAAGAGCATCCAGCTCTAGCCGAATGGTTTTGGTGTGCGCCACACAAAAGAGATCCAGCTGGAGCCGGATGGTTCTGGTGTACGACACACAAAAGAGCATCCAGCTCTAGCCGGATGGTTTTGGTGTGCGCCACACAAAAGAGATCCAGGTGGAGCTGACTGGGCTATTTCAGGTAAGACAAATAACTATCCAGCCGGGCTATTTGGGGTAGGTTACACAAAAGGGAGGATTGGGCATAGGGATAAAAATCAGTATACGTTTCGCTTTCTAAGACACAAGTCGCTTTCATTGGTTCACAGCAGAGGACTAACAAGGTCCCCTCTTCCTGCTATTGGTTTGCCCGCGGAAGGTTAAAGTAACCCACCGGAAGTCCCCTGACCGGGAGTCGCCGCGTCGTGTATACTCAACTCAAGTCCCCGTGTTTTGAACACGGTATATCTCTATTGGAAAGTGTGGTAACGTTTTGGTCTACTGTGGAAGATTGTGGAGTTTTATTTGGATTCTCTATTACGTACACGACTGGATTTACCCCTGTATTATCATTGATTTATCTGACCGATCGATTATTCTCGGTCCAGCCATCGAAGTATACAAACTGCAAGTATATTGCCAATCCTGCTCCCCGGTGAAGATTGCCGCCCAGGAGCTACCCCTAGTCCTAACCCTCGTCTCCCTATTCGACGGACTTTTAACTTTTCACCCTTGGGTCCATCGAGTGAGCGCAACCGCCACTGCTGACGGGTACACAAGGTGAGCTTTTCGAACATAGATCATCCAAGTCGTCACGACCAAGGTGATGGGAGTGACCGATCCAGCCGGCTGGATGCCGGATCGGATCAAGACCTGGATGGACGGAGTACCCCCTCCGACAGTCAGTCATCTGGGCCCCCCGTGGGTGTTTGCATCTCAGAAGGAATTTCTGAGAGCGACTACACCACAGTGGTGCACGTGCCCGGATCTCTTGGAGACCCTGAATATTACCGCGAGTCCCTGGTGGGCGAAAGACCTAAACCTGTCAAATTTGTTGAAGATGTCGTGTCGGGTGCATTGCGGGAAGGTATATCGCCCCCAATGCTGCTGAAGATGGAAGGATGCGATGGTCGACTCGGATTGGGGAGTTCGAGGTCGACATTAAAGAAGAAATTACTCCCCTAGAGGCTCCGGCTGGGCCGGATTACGGTACTGTGCCGAATTACGGTACTGTACCGGATTACGGTACTACTCACTATAGTACCGGCCGCTATGCCCCAGCTGGAGCCGGGTCGGATTATGGTGCAAGTCACCATAGTTCGAGGAAGGATCATGGTTTCGACCATGATCCTAACAAACAAATGCATATTATGGATATAAAAGAAGAAAAAATTAAGAACGAAGAATCGGAAGTCGGATACGACCGGAGTGGAAAGCCGGCCGAATCGGGACCAAGTTCCGATCCAGGCCACCTACCCCTAAAGAGACCGGATTGGCAGGAATCGGATTATCCAACCCGCAAAGATAGGCCGCGTTTCGAAGACGAAGAAGAAAAGTTGGACGGCCTATCAACGGATACAGACCTGGAGCGTGCTTTCCATCTTCACGAGTTGGAGCAGTTCTTGCGGACGGATAATGTCCTGAAGATAACACGGCCGAAAATCCTAGGCGGATTAAAAGGTCCCGTCTCTCCCCCAACCCTCTCAGACGGCCACGTGTCCCTTATTAGAGGACTATTCGATCAACTCAAACAAGCCGGCATTAACACCGGCGTGTTCGATCCGAACGAGCTTTTCGATCTGAAGGTGGACAAGTTGAAGGAGGCATCCAGCGCACTGCACGACCGCTTGGTACCGTTAGTGGGCTGTTCTCCGTCGAAGAAGATGACAGCCACGACTGGAGTGGCGCCGCCCACGCCGCCCACAGCAAGCAGACCGGCCGGAATACACTCGGGTTCTTCTCAGTACGAATCTGTCCCCTCGGAAGCGGACTCAACCGACTCATCGGTAGGTATAATCCGTATGATTCTTGGCCAAGAAAAGGGGAGCAGCGCGTGTGGCGACGGCCATGAGGTCTGGGGGATATGAAGATCCGGATACGCCCGAGCGGAAGAAAGCCAGTCAGTACAGCGTACAGAATCGGACGGCGACGGCGGATCCAGAGCCGAAGGAGGAAGACACGGATGGGCGAATCAAGAAGGAATGTCGATCTGGCAGCCCGGTCGCCCCCTAAGTCGCCCCGCAAGCCGACCCCCAGGAGAGCCTTCAAGTACCAGATCACCTGCATAACATGTTTTCGGCAATGATGGAACGATACTTGGAAGAGCAGCGTCGACTGAGTGCCAGCCGCGGCAGTCCGAAGTCACCGGACCAGCCTGCTCGTTGTGGGAGTCAGGCGTCCGAGCAGTCCAGTACTATGCGAGGGAGCCGAGTGGCGAAGACATGGAGTCGGTGCAGTCCAAGCAGAGTGAACCCCGTGCCGCCCCGCCGAGCCGCCAGACAGGTCGCCGAACCGGATGGCGGCCAACGAATAGGAAGCTGT